>WJEZ01003270.1:0-11200 GCA_009869925.1 Thalassaphorura encarpata
GTATTTTCGTTGACTTTAAGTGAGAAGTCGAATTCAGTCTATACTGTAGTATACGAACATTAGATAGTGCCTAGGCCTAGAATCTTAATGCAACTATCAAATTGTCTAGGACGGACCTATATTTTCTTTTACTTGAAAAAAATGGTTCAGCTCAACGAGCTGTTGCTACAAACAACTGCTACACTTTTCTGACCTGTGGAAAAACAATAAAATCTTCCCAACTTCTTCTTTTTTCACTATCCTGTGGTTTGCTTCGTCGGTTTATTTTATAACCAACTTCCTCTTTATTTTATGGCAAAATCTCAATACTCGAGATTTATATCCTAGGCCGGCTGACCAGGAAAACTCTTAACAAATTAAACTGGGCTGGGCGCAGATGTAGTAAAAAAGCATCTCTCCAAGTCAGAGTTTATTTGCAAAAATAAATTTGAAAGTAGGGCAAACAGGAACTGACCGCATAAAATTCAAATTTCAAGCCTTTGAGTGTATTCTAAACCTAAGCATCGCGATACCCGATATTCAGTTTTCTGCCGAAACTAATGGTGACAAATCCGGCAGATGAAAATAAGGAATTAGAACGAAACGAGACAAAACCACAGTACAAGGTAAGTGATACGAAATAAAATAAGACACAGGTTATCTATCTAGTCCTCGACTCATCTAAACAAAGGACAGATGTGAGAAATACAAAACAAACTTTTGGAAACAAACATTTCTATTGTCATTTAGAGCATGAATCGTGGGATCGGGTTATTTTCCCTTCCTAGCTTTCCTTTCAATTGAATTAACACACGTGTGAAATATTTTTACAAAAAGAACCTAAACCTGAAGCTACTGGTTTATAAAACAAATACAAGACATAAATAGAAATGTATCCACAGCTTCGAACCCCAATTACGAATTGGATGGTATAATTAGTAGAATTAAGAGCAAGGAAGAATACAGACTTTGTTGATTTGAATTTGGAATAGAATCTAATTGGAATAGTAGGATTAAATCCCACGCCCACACAGTACACGTTTACGATAAATCAAACATTTAAAGATGCACGAGTCGTTTGTCGAGACAGCTAAGCTCTCAAAGGATAAAACAAAACTCCTTACTAACTTTCACTTTTAAGACACTTACCAACATTTCCAGAGTACTTTTCCCAGGACATGAGATGAGGTAGGTAGGTAGATAGATGCGTTTCATTAGTACGTAGAATTGCAAGAGACGCTACCACCAAAACCTCATCCTTCCTTTCAATTAATTGACATTTGTACTTACATGATGATACATTTCCCCAATGCATAACAAAAACATAGCATGAGATGAGAATCAGTTTGGACTAATTAATTAGATTATCAATTCAATAGAAACAGAAATTAACCCGAGAGATTCTACTTCTCCTTAAAGCAGGAAGTACAAGCAGAATAATTTTGTATCTGTGGCTATGGGAAGTAGAGAGTAAAGGAAAAACCACAGGTTTGTTCAGAATCAAAGTAAACCCGCATTTGTATGGTAAATTCGAACGGATATTTGCTTTCTAGAAAGTTCATCCATATTTTACCTATGGCCTCTCACATCATGTTCATTTATGCGAGAATCAAATATATTATTTGTTGATTAGGCTATGCTTGATGCCTCCTTAGTCAAAGTGTTACATTCAAATGACCATAGTGAAAATTTTGGACTTGTCGCTCCAGTAAATTAATTAATAACCTCATCATCAAAATTTCAAATCAAGTTAATTAATTATGCGTTTGTTTCAAAGTATTACAAAGTTTCAAAATGCCCCAACCACAAGCACACGGGTCTCTATTAAATTTTGATTGGTCAGGTCGACGACCTATCCTAATTTTAATCAACTTGTACTTGTACTTTTCAATTCAAGCAAATGAACCGGACTTATTACTTTCCATGGCTAATTTTAACGTAACATGATTTAAAATTTCACTTCAAGATTTCTTTTGATGATCAAATTTGCTCAATTCTAATAAACCACCCTTCTCTATAATTTTTTTTATTTGAAAAACCTCACTTCTTTGATTTTGATTGGTACAATACCAATTTATGTATGAAGAAACCACCGGAAGCTAGCTAACACGTTCCTTTTGATATATAAGTGACAATAATTTTAAGGGACAATATACCAATACACCCACCTTCATCATTTACATACAAATGTTAGAGGCAAAGTTCCGCTTTTTACAATTTAGTGCCATAACTACTTCTATTCATTTTGCATCCGGTGAAATTTAAATTGAAAGCAATTACGTTGAAAAACTTATCATTATAGATAATTTAATTTGTCCGCAATGTTCTTGAGTACGTGAATCCTGCTGGATAATTGAGTTTAGGTCAACTTTCTAAGAGTATGAATCAAATGATTTATAATACTAATCTTGATTTTCTATTGTGTACAATTAATGACATTTAATATCCGCTCCAATTTGACGCACACAGCTAATATTGCACCAAGAGATTTCAATTTAGTGGAAATAATCCTTTGGGGCAAAGTAAGGCAGTCTGTTGGGTCCATCGCATTGCCATATATCTTCATTTACTTTAGATTGCGAGTACGAGGGAAAAAGGAAGAAAACGCCCGGGTTTTTTTAGCTTTACTTTCTTTTTTGGTTAAAACTCCCATGTGCTCAAGACGTGGGTTAGAAATGAAAGAGTCATTTGTTAACATTACTTGTTCCCCATTTTCCTACCTCGGTTCTCGCTTCTTTTTTTCTCATGAATAGTTTCCCTGGTCTAGCTGAGCGGACAAAGTCCAAAGGATGGATAAAACTAATAAATAAATCCGAGATGCCTATGCCCGCGCTTGCAAAAGCAAAATATAAAAAAGACTTACTTTTGTCCTCTTGAGTTTTGCTGATTGTAGGACCCAAGATTTGTTCAAAGAACGGTGGAGCTGATATGCCTTCTTCAGACTGTTGTTGCTGTTGGTGTTGTTGTTGCTCAGTCAAATGGTCAATTAATTCTTCCATGATGACAACGTGAATAGGGGTTTAAAATAATTCAATTGTCCAAAAAATAAAATAAATGTCACTCCAATGCAAATAAAAGTAAACAAGTCTTTTTTAAGCCGTTTCGACTTTTCAACTTTTAAAACTGGTCACAAAACATTAAATTTTGATTTTTCTACATTTTAACTTTTTTATAATAATTTAGCTCAATGTTGAAAATGTTTGAATTGATGGATGAGGGCAATGAGAGACAGAGGATGTCGATGTCTTGAAGGGTAAGCTGGTCGGGAAGTAGTAGTAGTAGTTTCGGAGAGAGAGCTGACGAAGAAGTGAGAACTTTCTCCAGGCGGGCTTCTCCTTTAAGTGAAAGTCGAGGAGTGGAGTCTACTTGGTTATGGAAGGAATGAGATGACAAGTCAAGGCACTCCACGCAAGCACAGCCAGCTCTGCTACCCGGGTATCACATCCTGGAGGGTAGAAAGAATTGAGGGACATCAAGTGGTTTCACCGTACAGAAATCCACCCAACCCATTTGGCATGAAATGTACGAAAGAAAGGGGTAGGTAATCATTTTTTACAAAATCATTACATATTATATGTATTACAGAAGATTGGAAACACTGAGCAGTAAATTTATTTTGATATTCGTCATTCTACAGATAATTTTTATTTTTACATTTTGTATAGAATTGGGGAAATCTAATGTAAACATCGTAAAAGGATTATTTTACACGCCCGCTTCGTTTCTAGAAAATAAATATCAACTGAAGGTCTATTGAAAATAAGTTTTTCTGTAATAATGTCGTTTTTTTCTGTGTGTGGAAAATTCCCAAAGCCTCATTCCTTTTATAAGCTTCTTGCAATTTTAATAAGAGCAAGCAATGAAATCAAACTTTGCTAAAAAATCACTCAACTGGTAGGAAAAGTTGTAATGCAGTAAAATCTACTAATCCTGACATTAAACAATCTGGAGCGAGTTGATTTTACTTTCTCATTTTCAAGTTTAGTTTTCTACCTTGCCTTGAACTCAATTATTATATCCGCGTTGCGTTTCATGATTCAAGAGAATAATTTATACAAAAGTTGCTAGACGGTGAGTGAGACAGCAAAAAAAAGCACGGAAGGAATGAAAAAAAGCAATTGTGTCCGACGGATCCCCTGTCGTGTTAATTTTTTAACAACACCTTGTACATGGACCATGGACCTAGAAAACAAAAAGTTCGTGTCTTAACGAATTTAACAATAACACGTTCGGTGAAAGCTTTATTTTTCTGAGACAAGGAAAAACGTCGAGTATATGAAGCTTCAGCCCGTAACAAGGTCGTTGACACATTTTGCTCATAATATTGACAAAAATTTCTTCAATGCGCTGATTTCGACAAACATTAAGGCTACAGAATATATTGTCGTTAATTTCACTTCGTTTTTACCGTTTTTGTGTCAAAATATGATGACGTAATATTTTTAGGTCACGTTATTCCAAACTTTGGCAAACCTAATTGCACTTGTACACGTCCTACACTCTTGACCTTTAACTGATCTAAACATTGCACAATGTGGTTAAACCTTCATGTATGTATCACCGTAATTGTGGCATACCCTTCAGCGATACTGTTTTGGTGATGCCTTGCAAGAAGGATCCGGAGATCCCGAAATATTCCAAGAACTGGAGCTGCTACATGACTCCACTCTGAAACATTGGAAGGATTATCTTCCCCCAGGCTCAACTTATTTATCTACGCCATATAAACGCACTATTGGTTGAAAACAAAAAAGCAACAATACTATATTTTTATTTTTTTTATATATTACACGTGTGTGAAGAGATATTGTGAAAAGTCTTGTTAATTTTAAAAAATTTTGGCAATATTTTTGAAAATTGCTGTTAATTTGAGCTGACCGAATTGCCACATGCGTATACATTGTTTTTGTTTTGAGTCAATTGCCCCCATGTGTGGCCAAAGAAGAGAAATGAAGAAACCCGCCTGTGTAAATAGACGAAGGATGAATGTGGTGAACGATGTTTATCTTTCAAGAGATTCATTTTCGCAGAGTGTCTCTCGGTTACGACGTATTTGAGTTGATGCACATTTTACATTTACCTAGTACAAATTATAAATTTGCTGTTCCCGTTGTGAGTCCATTATTAGACAAAACCAAGGCAAAAAGTGCCACGAGCTAATTCTCGAAAATGGTTTAATTTTTAAGACTCGTTTCCGTACTACGGTTGGTTTAATTATTCCGTTTTTACCTTATCTTTGCATATTCTAAAATCGTGAGAAGAATAATTATATTTACCCGTATTTTCTTTTGTAGGTTGCTTTAACTGCCCGAAGGAAATTTTAAATTACAATTCATCTAGGGCAATATAATTTAGAGCAGATGGAAATTTCCAGAAAATACAATTCTTTGCTTTTCTTTCTTAAAGAAAACTTGTCAAATCCTTCCTAATTAATTAGCAAAACTTCACTTGCTTTCGGATCTTTCATTCTTAAAATTTGAAATACATTTACAACAAAATCTTGAGAAGTTTGTTATAAAGGAGCCAAGAAGTTTCCTAAATTTGGGTCATCTTTTCTCTCATTATTTTATTTCTGTTACCTGTGCATATAATTAAGGAAAAATTTAATATCCAGTTATATAACATGGATGAGTTGATTTCTTAATGAATTGAATTTTCTACCCGACTAGATTTCCTAGACTAATCCATCATGAATATTTGACCTGTTTTCAGTTTGACAAAGGGTAATGGGGTCATCATTGCAAAAAGGCAAACTTTGATTCCATCCCGATTGTACGTTTTCTCTCAAATGATGTAATCAGAAGTAAAGCTACGAATTTGACACCCACTGCGAAAACTTTGGCATGCTTATTCCTTAAGAATGAAGAGACATACATTGAGTTTTACTTGCTCACAAAGGGTAAATAGTAACTAATAAGGAGGGACGAGGATCTGCTTTAAATTAATTGGTATTATAGTACCAGGACCCATGAAAGTTTTCATGATGGCAGAAAAGATGATGAAAAGTTGGATAAATGCATAAGGGATGATGAACGAGAGTCCCAAGCTCTTCATGAGTTCCCTTGTTTTAAAACTTGTGAAAATTTATTTGTCTGTTCTTCTGAGCAGGATTTTGCCCTCTGCCTCTTCTTCTTTCTTTCTTTTTAGGATCCGAGATGATGATGGTGTCGACAACCTTTAATTGAATAATAGGGAAATGCCTGTCAGACTCTAATTCAACCCACTTTTCATAATATTAGCAAACCTATCTTAACCTTTAACGTAGAACACAAGATTCTGGATTCTCAAATTCGAACCTGCGAAATGGCTCGAGGGAAAGCTGAAGTATTCGAAGCAGCAGTAGCAGACCGGACTGGACCTGCCTCTATTTACTTTGCCAAAGGCTGATGCGCACTTCTAAATATTAGTACGTACGTACGTACGGGTAAAAACCAAAACTTTCCCACAAATCCCCCAAAAGGGCTTTCGAAATTTTTAATGGGTGGAAAATACTTTGGATGCACGCACGTAAACAACTCCTCAATTCTAGAATTTGTAATTAATTCTTCATTAACAAGAATCGTCCACACAGAGACGGACGGCATCTGACAGCCAAGGGGTTAAGAATTACTTGGTCCACAAATTAGCACAACAGTTTGCATACCTTGTCCTTCAATCTGTTATACATATGTACATGTACATGTACGTAAGTCTGATCCTTCTTGGGTAAACAGAAGGGAAATTCTGGCGTTCATAAGGAAGTCTCGTAAAGGATACTTTGATCCGAGTGCACTTGAGAAATACTCCGCAGTAGTTAATCTACTCCGGTGGGATCAAATGAATATTAGAGAAATCACCATGCAAACGCACTTGATGCAATATTCATGTCCGTATATCTCAAGAGGTAGCTAATATGGTGTAAATTTACTTTTTTGAGAGAATTTACTACAGTACAGATGAATGTAATTGCAATATCCTGAACAATTCGATCGTTGATCTTGGAGAGGAACTCTAAATTCGTGGTCTTTAAAGATTATTGTTAGATAATGCGCATAATTCTCTCCTTGGACTCATCCTCATTACTTATTTAGTTCCTTTTGGGTTCTTTGCCCTAGGAGGAAAGAAAGTAAAACCCGAATTCCAAACTAATAGAAGTGAAGAACAAGAAACCGGATAGAGATTTACTTTCACAGCTGACAGTTTAATCAACGCCTTTCCAAGGAACTTTGGAAAGAAATGTGGACAGTTTCTTGGAAAAAAGTCATGTCTAATTGCACTATCTTCCAGTATCAGTTTCATTGGATTTTTTTTCTAATTGATCCTTAGATCAAGAAAATGTTGAGAAAAACTCAACTCAATGGAGAATAAATGAAATAAAAAGTACGAATGTCCTTGGCCATGCTATTTTTAATAAATATAATACAAAAATAGACCTTGAACCCTTCATTTCATTTTGAATGGGATAAACAAATAAACTTTTAATTTTATTTTTACTTCAAGGAATTTCTTTGACTTTGATGCTCCTTATTTGAAATTGAGTTTTGCTTTCTTGATCCCACACAACCCAGCATAGCAGTGCAGTTTGAGTGCACTACGCCAATAAAATTTGTTCCTATGGCTATTGGATTATACAAGTACTACGGCGTACTCGTGTGTGTATTTAAATTGTTCACTTTTTCAAAGGAAGCTCTTTAAAATTGGGTTTCTTTGAAGAACCCATCCGGTGGTACGAGCATCTTGGAGAAGAATCCATGGATTGAAAACAAAAATAAAATCAGTCAATCGGAAAAATAATTTAAATGTACACAATCTCAAGGTTTCTAATTTTGTTCAATAGTAAAGTTCAATGAAAACCTTAATTAATAATTCGCTGATGTTCCTCATAGTAAAAGCACTAGTTTACTTATCAGTTTCAACATTGGCCTCATCCTTATGTATAAATTTTAAAGCGAGTAGTCCAAAAGTGGAATTCATGGGCCGGAGTGATTGACGCGTGAGGTTAGAAACACAAGAAGGGCCGAAAGAAAGGATGAGAATCCTATGGCGCTACATTTCCTCCTCTAGTATTTTGTATTTCCGCAAGGCAAGACAATACATTGTCTGTCAAAATACCTGGTCGGTCCATGTACTATGTACTCTGGCTGACTTTCACCAGCCTACTTTCTCCCATGGAATGAAAGTCCATTGGGACTCCACACCGCATGAAGCGCATAACGCATGAAATGAAACCTAATGTATTTTAAACCATCCTTCTTCTCTTTCTTTTAAAGTCATAGGGAAGAAAATAAAATACCCACCGGAAGGTGTAATATTACAGGACTGATAAAGTGAAAGTATAGCTGATCTGATATAACGATGAAATTTATTCAAAATGTGCAAGAGGCAAAAATAAAAAAATACCCACACGTTAAGTCCAAGGCTTTTTATATATTTATATGCCCTATATTTAACCCAACTGTCAACATCAGGAAATATAGGCCATGTCTATTTTTCTTTTTGGACATTGCGTCTAAAATAGTAGGAGTTTCCAACAAACGAGAATTTACGAAAACTGACTAAATTACTTCCGGGTAACTTCAAAGACTATATTTTTAAAACTTAGCAATAACCTTGACTTCAATTAGTCATAGGGTACAATCTAGCAAATTGCATACTAATCAACTCTGATAGTTTGGAAATCCAGCCTTTAATTTGAATCCTTTGTTTTCATGGTTGATGAGTTTCATGTCAATCAGAGAATGTCCTTGGCCCCTTTGATCTATTTTGGTTGAACTAGGGAAGCAAACTGATGTGTGCGAGGTGAAATTAATTAGTCTATTTTAAACCAGGTTGCGTTCACATTAAAGATTCAGTTTAACACAATGCGTAGGACGCGTAAAATTATTTTAGTTTGCTTCCGGGCATTTTAAACATTACGTCAGTCAGTCAGGCCAAGCCAGGCCAACCACCTGGTTTTCATTTCACGTCCCTGACATGTTAAAAGCCTATCTTGGCTACCCAGGATGAAATGGAATGGAAGGATGGAATGGACGATAAACCAAGTGTGCCGTGTAATATGGTCATTTACTTGCTCGAGGGTTAACACGCCATTTTGGCTAACTCACCATTTTAGACCAAGAGCAAACGTTTGATGTCCACTGTCAGGGTGAATGAAGTAATTGGGTTAAACTCGCAAAATATTTAACCTGACCCAATTTCAAAGTGAAACCATTTGTTTTTCACAAAATCCCTTTTGAACCATCAAATGAAATTTGATTCCTTTTGCAAGGATTCCAGTTTTCACTCGCTTTCACCACCCTCCCTTAATTGCAAAACATCAGAATCACCCACTTGGTTTCTTTCCCCTTCATCTTGCTTAATGAATGGGTGAAATGGAATATTCTAGTCGGATAATATTAATATTTACATTTGATGTTGCTTTGATTGAATTCCAGATTCTTCCATTCTCAAAATTATTGTCACCGGACATCTCGATTTACTATTTATCATATTCTGTAATATTAATCACGTACGGCAGTGTATCTCATTACATTGTCTATTTCCAGGAAGAAAAAGTCTTCATTATATTTCCATAATGAGTGTGAGATGAAACTACACAAGTAAAATAGACAAAGTGTCGTATAATTATTACACCTGCCCACCTTGTCCAATTTATACTCTGTACTGAACCCATTGGCTATACTTAATACGTAACATAATTCTCCCCGCCTCCGTAAATCATCACAAAATAAAGAGAGAAAAATATATGGCCCCTGAATGGTCTAAATGTTAGCAAATAATTCATCTAACTTATGAAAAAAATACAAAAGTCATTTCATTAACAAAATCAATGTTATGGAAATTATTCCCGAATTGGGGAAAGTTTTCAACTATTTTTAGAATGACGTACAAAACTTATGTGCACAACGGTCTGAATCATTATTTTAGGAATATTTATTTATATACAGCTATTTAAAAATAAGTTTGTTCAAAACTTCAAACTGCGGAAGAGTTGTAATGTCTTGTCTAATGCAACCATTGTAATTTGATAGCCTAACTTCAGCTTGTGTAGTTGAAACTCTTGTACTAAGGAAGTTAATTTTAAATTTACGATGCCAATATCTGCGGTAGGTCATTGTTATCTAATAACCTTAACAAATTTATGTTTGAAAATACTGCGACTATTTATTCAATTGTTTGGTTCGGACGATGAAATAGCATAAAATGATTAAAAGAAAATAAACGACTTAAAAATGCTATTCAAATTCTTGTGCTATTGAAAAATATTTAGTAGGAGGAACCTTCTCAATTTACTTACGTTGTTTCTTTCTTCTTGTCTCGTCAAAAAATTTATCAATTAATCAGACAAATTATCAAGTGAACAATTTATAAATATTTAACTGCAAGCAATCTCCTTGACTTTGTTATGATTCAGCAGATGAAATAAGACACTTGTGACTACGAAAAGAGATAACTTACGAGACAGTTTATTTACTCCAATAAATATGCTGACATAATATAAACAAACCAATGATAATATGTTGTATCCAATAACATTTTTTTTGTGAAACTGTAGCATAATTCTAATGTAAAGCCAAATCGTTCTTGTATAAGTGACTGATGGAAAATGTAAATAAATTGATAGATTCGAGTAATTTGAAACTTTTAGCATCATTTTAGAAATAATTCGATTCTACGGAAGTAAAATTTGTCCAATATAAGATTCATACAATAGATTTAGAAGATAACGAAACATTTGGAAGATTATATTGAATGAACTGTAGAATTTTGAATAATTTTCCTGAACAACATTTAAGAATCAATGTGTGTCTAGCAGCAGAATTTTTGAATATGTCATGCCAATGAGGGTAAATGAATTCCTTCACATTCCAATGCGCCCATCAATGGGGTTAGGCAAATCCCGAGTCAACTCAGAGCGTGGCAAACGAAGATCACGTTCCAACTTGAACGACTGCAACTTAACCTTATAAATCCTCGCACGGAGAAGCTCAGCTTCTTTTTCCACGATTTCAGCCAAACGTTCTCGTTGGCGTCTTTCTGCAAGTATAAAATTGAAAAAATTGTATCAAATGCTAACTAATTTTAATTATGCAATGTACTGTAATGTTTTTATCATACCGAAATCAGTACGCTCATCCAAAGTTGCCAATGACGGAATAACTGCCGGCGGAATATTTGACGGTGGATTTCCAATTCGTCCACCGACATTGCCAGACGGTGCTGGACCAGTCGCAGCTCCAGC
>WJEZ01003271.1:0-11198 GCA_009869925.1 Thalassaphorura encarpata
TTAACAGCTGTTGCATACGTGGAGCCAAAGATCCAAAAAGATGTGGTGGAAGTCCACGGGCTTCAAGGAGTGCTTGTAAACGTCCCATTTCACTTTCGTCTCCGTCTGAATCACCCGTTAGCATAGCCAGACTCCGACTAAAGGCAGAAGCAGCACTTGCCGCTGTGAGAGAACTTGACCCTCCAGCTCCGTCCGCAGCAGCAGAAGCAGCAGTAGGAGCTCCAGAAGAACTTGACCCTTGTCCTTGGCCACTAGAAGATGACTGCCCTGTGCTCCCTGGCCCTTGATTGCTCATTCCTGACTCCCCTGGCTTGCTACTGCTGGAGGCCAATGGACCTCCACTCCCCTCTGAAGATGATGGTCCTCCTCCCCTTCCGCACCTAAGAGGAAAACATTAAAATGGGGTCACATTAAATCAGTTCGACTCAAGCGTCGAACTTGTAATGCTTCCTTATGAGCTTAGAATGGCCCATTTTATATCCTCTTCTGAATCACTAAGGAAAGAAAGCTAGGAGCACTAATAAGACTAGGTTTTATGAACTCTTAACCTAGCCCTTTACGTCATACTTAAATTCCAGACGATCGCAGTACGAATTGACGACGTAGTCATTATTTTATGGACCTTTGTCTAACGGCAGCAGCAGCAATAACAATATTACGATCAGAAATAAAGAATCAATCGAGAAAAATAAAAACTTCTTCAAGTCCTCAAGGCTAAAAGCAACGTCAGGACAGGAACATAAATCCAGCCATAAATTGCAAGACAAAGGAAATTCCTTCTTTTTCAGACCTATGGTGACCGTTAGAAAATTTGAACGTTGGCTAAATCTCTTCACTAGATTGACGATTTCAAATTGTCAAGTAACTGTGAATATAACATCAATATGTAACACAGGCAAGCAAAAATAGACCTTTCCCCATTTGGTGTAATATTGGATTGTAAGCTTAATGCATACGACAGATCATGCAAATTCTTACAGCAAGCAAGGAAATAGAAGTAGACGCCTATTTTTTTACTATTATGAAGTTTTACCTCTCTAGCTCGTAATCTGGCGTCCTTTCCATTCCGTCTTATGACAATTTGTCTTAATTTCTAACTACAATATCGTATTTCCTGATAAATCGTAAACTGTGCAAACTTATTCTCTATTCCACAGGAAGAATGGCAACTATGAATGATTATAGAACTTAAAACTTCTAGAATTCTTTAAATTCTCCCTCTACGGTCTACCATTAAATTAAAACGACTCGACTTAACTGTCATATGCATAAAATGGCAAATGGCTCCCTAGGTACTACTAGTTGGAGATTTTGAAATCTACCTTACAACCTCACCACAACAAAAGCAAAGCATAACCAAAATTAATCAAATGAAATAAGATATGGACTATGCTATGCTAGGCTGGCATTCAGCCTACTACTGTCCGGACCCGGAACTGGATGCTATACCTTACTGTAGTAATTTGTCTTCCTTAATTAATCCAAGTGCTACTGTGAATTCCTATTAAAAATATAATTACTCAAAAGCTGGAAACTTAATACCATGCCATACGGACAAGAAAACCTGAGACGATAATTAATTAAATTTACAAGAATTGAGCAAATTGGACGAAATTCAAATATTCTCGTTCTTCTTCATCTTCTGCTTGTAATTCATCATCATCATACTCATCCCCCTCTTCATCATCATCATCTTCATCATCATAATCATTTCGCCCTAGATAATCTTCAAGACTACGATAAATATTCAAAGGGTTAGAAACTGGAGTCGAAGTCGCAACAATGGGTTCTGGCTCTTGCGGGTTTGGCGGGCTAGGTGAAGGTGGTAGCGGAATATCCTCAACGGCAACCTCATCTTCTTCTTCTTCTACCTCCTCCACTCCTTCATCCTCATCCGATTCCATTTATATTAAATATCACTAATCGTACATGCGTACGTACGTATTGATAATTTTAACAAAGGTTTCTCAAGTTTTTAAGATTTTTATCTTTTAAAGGAAAAAGGTTTGTGTTTGCTTGTGTGTGTGACGCTTTATACACTTTACACTACACTTAGCGCAGATTCTGATAAAACATGTCCACAACATTTGATTTTATAACGGATTCAATTGCTTCAACGTTTCTATACCAATGTTCTAAACTGAACGATACGATATCACAGACGGTATCACTGTCCTAATCTGAACTTAAACTAGGCTAGGTAGGGCTGCACTACTCTTAACTAAACTAAACTTCCACTGGGATTAAACTGTACTGTAGCAGTAGCTGTACGAAGGAAACACTGGACTAGAACTGGGGTTAAAGACAAAGTCCTGTGTGTCTTAGCCATGACATGCCATGCCATTGGCCATTACGTCATTACAAGTAGAGCCGGCTCGGGTTTTCTTCAAGTTCATTGCGCATGAGCAGAAAAATATATACCACGCCCACGTATACCAGTATCCTTGGAAATTAACTTAACCGTTAACCAGTATACCTTTACTAATTCTTTAATCTAATCAGTCAAGTTGAAAGAAAAATTCCTAAGAAAAGAACGGATGAAAAATAACAGGACAGAACACAAAAATCTGGAAAGATACCAACGGATGTTTATGTCTGCATTGCATTTGGTTCGTGATTTGATTTGATTATTTCAATTTTATTAACTTGGCTCTCAAGTCGCATTCTTTCCGTCGTGTCTACTCTCCTTCCATTCTTTTTTCCTATACGAAAATATTTGTCAACCCAGTTTACACTCGTCAGCAACTTGAGCCATAGCCGAGCTGAGTTGAAGTTCATGATTCATAATTTTTATAACATAAACATTACAAGACGACCGACGACGACGACTTGGTTTTTGCTTACACATGCATGAATCATTCTTTTTTCGTTCTCTGTCCCTATTCCCTCCATCCGATACACAAAATAAAATTTCATTATCTTTCTATTCCGAACAAAGAAAACCATGTCAGCAAGCTTCCCTCCGTGTTCTGTTTTCAACATTAGCATAGCCACATGAAATCCAATGAAAGGTCAAAACAGTGAAATATCTCCTTAACTCATGGTCTTTGCATTAAATTACAAAAACCTTCACAGAATCGAAGCCTTAAGCCTAGCGTGGGAATTGCAATATTATTGCACAACATTTGAACTGAAATGCGCACAATGTGTCATCCATTCTACACTAAGTATTACGTTGCATTGCGTTCCAAGTTCCACGAATTGATTGATTGACAAACGCCAAACCAAATCCGAATTTTCTAAACTAACAGAAGTTACAAAACCTATGTGGTCTGGCTGGCCAACTTAAAAATAGCATTGCATATGCGTTCTGAATTGAAATGGCTTACTTAGGGTTCCTTCCTTACATTTATTTTTAAATAGTAAAAATTTAATTTGAACTCACCTGCTGCTGGTACAAGACCCCGTTGTGAAAGAAGCTGAATTAGCGGGAACAATACGACCAGGGCGTGTAGAACTACTACTTGTACTTGGTGCAGGATTAGAGTTAGAAGGATGACCACAAGGATTTGTTGAACCCTGACTTTTCCTTCGAAGATTTTTCTCTTTCTCACTCAAAATATGAGCTGATCTTAGTGAACTGGAACTAGTACTAGCTGCTGCTGCCCCTGTTCCTGCTGAATGACTCAATGATTTTCTTGATGACTTATCCTTTCCCCCTGAAGAACTTTTTTCTTTCCCAGAGGAACAATCAACGCTGACTCTACTTCTCAATTGATAATGATCCCTGTATTTAGATGAAGATGATGATTCAGCAGTAGCAGGACTTGAATCTTCTTGATCCTCTGTGTCTGTATTTGTTGTGGGTGGGTTAGAAGTCGAAGTGTCCGCCGCCGTTCCGACTATCGGCACGGATGATGGGCGCTGCTTTCTTTTTGGAAAACGAAACTGTTTCTGTGGGCGAATGGATTTTCCTTTTGAAGTTGATGAAGTTCCAGCACTACTGGAGCTAGGACCTTCTGTTGCAGCTGCCAACAAGGCTCTTTGCTGCGAGGCTGCTGCTGCTCGCCCAGGTGTTAGACGAAGACGAGAAGAAACCCTAAAGAAATCATAATATTAATATTGATATTTTCATTCTGACTTTGTACACATGAGAAGACAGATAGTAAAATAACAGTACTAGAAAAAAATTCTCGGTATACTTACTCTGGACCAGAAACTCCTTCTCCTTTGGCTTCTTCCTCTGACGTAGTCGTAGAAATTGGGATTGGGATCCCACTGGGTTGTTTCCCTTTAACTTTAGTTTTACCTCCTTGAGGGCGTAGATTATTCAGGATTACGGTTGGGGATGCAGATGAAGGAGTTGCACTGGAAAATCTCGATGAATGTCTACCAACCTTTGCACTTGAACTTGATGTGCTAGGACCACCTGCTCCTGCCTCGGCAGGATTGACCTTTGTGCTTGACCCTTTACCAGTCCTTTTAATTGCTGAGGCTAAAGATGACTGATGATTAAGAGGCGGCGCTGATGGTGACGGCGGATCTGCGGTCCTCGCCTCTGAGTCCGTCGTTGCAATCTCTTCCTCTTCACTCTCACTACTGGAACTATAATACCTGGCTAGGCTTCCACTGGCTTGTGTCTCAATGTGTCCTTGCCTTGAATGATTTCGTAAATGATGAGAACTTGAGCTATGCTGGTGCTCACTCTCTGCTTTCCTCTTTCTGCTCTTAGATTTTGAAGAAACTTTGAAATTCGTACTCGTACTTGTACTTGTACATACTACTATTTGCGTGATGATGGTGACTGTGACCGTGACTGTGGCTATGCTTTGAAGAATGAGAATCAAGGCGGATTAGCTTTGAGCTCCTTGGTTTCTGCTCCTCTTCGGGATTCCTAAGAAACAAGGATCAAAATATACATAGTCCGTTCCAACTAAAACTTCCAAGAACTAAGGGAAAGGAAGGTGTTTAGGTTTGCACGTACACCAAGGGTAAAATTATCAGTAGAGCCTTTAAAAAGGAATTGATGAATCTAACAAAGTGAATAAATTATTCACAAATTCATTCTTCCCACCCATTACTCTAACCTTTAATAAAATCCAATTAGGATAACATTCAGTTTTATAAATAATGACTTTGATTTGACTCGAAGTCGAAATCAGCATCTATTCTTTAGAATCGATATTTCGCCCACATTGGATTCTAGTGATTTTGATTATTAAATCAAGAAGAGTAGGAACAGTAGGAGTAAAAAAGACTAGGTAGGAGTAATGATCAAAATGGCCCTTACGGGTTTTTTCTTTTAACGGCAACGCCAGATGATGACGTGGGATGATGAGTTGTATCCGTGTACTTTGAACTCCTTGTGGCTCGAGAGACTCTGGGTTGTTTCCCAGCGCCTTTGGAGGGGTTGGCATCAACGTGGTCGGCCATAGACCTTTGACACCGCAGAGGGCATGCCAACACTAAGTAAAGTACACTAAAATCTCAATCACGTTTGGATCACCTATCTGAAAATCACAAGAAAAACGGAAAAATTAAGTCAAAAATTCATAAAACAGACAACAGACTAAACTATTTTAGATTTTCATTCAACATTCTTTATTTAATTACAGAAATAGCCTAAAATGTTGACTTGACGGTTGACATTCTATTCTGAGGTCAGAAACCCTAGACTCAGCAGCCCAAAGTCCTAAACTTGTTTGAGATTCAAAATAGAAAAGAATGCCCCCATAAAATCTCAATCACGTTTGGATCACCTATCTGAAAATCACAAGAAAAACGGAAAAATTAAGTCAAAAATTCATAAAACAGACAACAGACTAAACTATTTGAGGTTTTCATTCAACATTCTTTATTTAATTGCAGAAATAGCCTAAAATGTTGACTTGACGGTTGACATTCTATTCTGAGGTCAGAAACCCAAGACTCAGCAGCCCAAAGTCCTAAACTTGTTTGAGATTCAAAATAGAAAAGAATTTCATGCTATGCCCCCAAGCACTCTACCTTTCTTAACCTTGCACCTTGTCTCACAATGTGTTTGGGATTTGGGTCGGATCCTTTGTATAAAAATAATAACAAAACAAGCTTCAGCTTTTATGTAGTGTAGTAGTCAATAACACACTTTGAAAGATTTGCAAAATTTTTGAATTTATTTGACAAGGAAAAGAAGAAAGGAAGAGAAAGCAGACCAGAGCAGTTCCAACTAAGAGTCAGAGTAGGAGAGAAATAATCAATTTATTGATCTGCTTTCACTTGATCCTAATTTAGTTATTATGCAAGAACTAAGTAAATTAAAATTTAATTTGGCAAATCCGATTTAACATGAAGTGTAGAAGTGCTATTACGTTGTAATTAGGTGACTTGTACGATTTCGTGAACTGAAACTACGAAGTAAAGCTTTCCTATTTTCCTGGCATGTATGCATGTCACATCTCATGGCAGGATTCGATTCGATTTGTACTGTACTAGTACTGGGATATAACCAATGATCAAAGGATTTTCGGAGTTTTACAACATCGAACTGAAACTTTAACTACAAATCGCATCTCAATTCTAGTATTCATGATTCAAATGGAATCATTTATGTTACGCAATCCTTTGCGAATTGCGAGCTAAAATTCTTGTTCTTACCTAGTTAATTAAATTTTTAAGGCTACTAATTTGCTTAAACTGCATCCAGAGTTAAGGATCAAAGATTTAAAATGTGAGACTAACTTCAAATCAATTTTTGGAACTACTCCAACTACCAAATATTAAGCAAAAGTGCAAAAATAGCTATGGAGTTCTGACATGGTTTTAACTACAGCACTTACAAACCTACGAATTCGATGATGATTACACAACGAAATAGAAAAACTATAGCTGGCATTTGACTGATTTGACTTTCCAATTTCAAAATGTTACTTTGGATTTTCTTTGTGTCTAAGTCCTAGTGCTTGTAACGTTGCAACTACAATGTAATGTATTGATCACATGAATCATAAATATCATAAATCATAAACTGCATAATAGTAATACACAAGAAGAAAATGGCCATTACATTACTATTGCTGATTCATAACATGACCTAACCCTAACCTAACCCACCACTTAAATCTACCCAAGTATACTTTAACTTTAAGGGCGTAGTCCCTTAAGTAAATGAATTCTTATCAGTTATACTAAACCCTAGACTACTGCTAAGGATTAGGCTTGAAAGGTCTTATCGATTACCACAATCACAAACTCGTCCTGTTCGTCATCCCATTCTATTTGCTCATGATCTAATTTTAAGACCGATTTCGGACGAATGGGTAAGGACTGAAACTTCAAAAAAAACGTATTTAGCATAAGTCCATGCATAAGTTTAAGTTTAACAATTAATTTTAAGCTCAGCTGTTGCATGTGTTCTGTGATCATAACATCCTTGAGGGAGGATAGCAACTGTGAGGGGAGGGGGTGTTAAAACCCAAGTTAGCAGCAGAAGCAAAAGCACGTTACGTTCAACTTAGTCAATGCGCACTTATCTTAATTAACTAATTAAGAACCTCATCAAAACACTCCCTCCAAGGGGAAGGTCAGGTCAAGAGAACCAGATGCAGAAGTGACCCTTCCTTTGTTCCTAGTCTACCTCTACACCCTTGCTAAATTTTATGGTTCACTGAAAATAATGTTATGGTTGATTAAATATGTAAACTCACGTTGTTTAGCTTGTAAATTGCTCCAAGTTGTAGCAAATTAAAAGTAAAGTTGTCCATGACCGTCCATTTTGGGTCAGGCTCAAGTTGGATATATTTTGGCTGGCTGGCTGGTGCGAACGAAACGAACGAACGAACGAGAAGGCAGGAATAGGAATGAGGAAGGTTGGATTTTTTAGTAGGTCTTCTGCTCGCTCTTTGGTTCCCTTTTGCTTTTCTCCTTCAGACGACTATTCGTATGGTGTTGAGCTAATGTTAAGTTAAGCTAGGGTACACAAGGAATGACGCAGGATCGGAATGAAAATGAAAATGAAATGGAAGAAGAGATGGGAGAGTTGAGAATACAAGGTGGAACCTTAGAGTATAGAATCCTATTTAAGACTTTCTTAAATGGGATTCTATACTCTAAGTGCAAAACACCATATTTTCCTTGTGGGCTTTTACTTTTCTTGTCGTGAAATTTTGAATTTTTTGTCAAATATTAAAATTTCAACTCAAAAATCCTAAACTATTCTAATTTCTGACTATTTTTAGTGGTCCTTTTACATTTTTCGGAATCCAAAGTCTGAATCAAAACGCTGGGCTGGGTGAAGCACCATCGACTCCAAATGAAGTTAGAAAATTTGGTGGAAGTCCAACTGCCAGTGTGACTTCAATAGCTGCCTCTACTGCTGCTGCTAATTTAGACGCATTGCTCTACTCTACATTTGTAACTGCTGCTGCTAATTTAGATGCATTGCTCTACTCTACTTTTGTCCCTGATTACACAGTGAGGGCTGCAACGGATTTAATTTATTTGAGAATTTCACGCTCAGTATACATGGCAGCTAAACAAGCCACGGTCCTTGAACGAACTTATTCAAATCAAGACACATCAGCTCAAAATACAGTTGGGGATCATTTTGATGAACAAATTGACAAGGTACGTAAATTAAAAAATTAATTAATTAACATTGTTGGATAATTACAACCTAATTAAATTTTAGATGATGAATTCCTCTTCCAAAAATCTTCAAAGGAGTCAAAGTGACGCTGAGAGAAATAGAAATTATTTCCAGGGACGAGGCGGGATAGAAAATCCTTTGCCGATGAACATTGCCAGTGAAATCATTCTGACCCCAAATCACTTGATCACTGGCTACGACCAAAAACAAAAGAATGAAGCTGTGCCTCAGCCACAGCCTCAGCTACATGGTCTCATTGACAATCTGAGAAGAACTTCACTTTCCAATGCAAATAGAAGACGAAGTCTGAGCCATGACCTTTCCTCCGGATCTCAGCACAACAGGAATCCAAATCTAACAAATTTCCAACGCATGGGATCCTCAGACTATGAGCGAAGATATTCCCGAAATGAACAGAATTTGCATAATTCTAATTCTAATATTCGCAATGAGGCTTTAGACAGGGCTAGACAAAATAGCCGAACTAGAGCAAGGACAGTTAGCAATAGTAATAACAGCGATTTAAGTGAAGAGACGTCTAATAATTGTAAGTTATAGCATTAACATTAACCTAGTAGTAAGTTTTAACTAGGTAAGCATGATTCTTAATAAAAAGGTGCCAAATAGAGGTAGCACTCGCTAAAAATACCTTGTTGCATATAGAATTAAAATGACAAGTACAGCACGAGCGCACGTTTAGAAAGTGCATTAAAGAGTTGGGGTTGGGAATCTTTGTTTTCCCTTCACTAAATAATTTTGCTCATCTTCACTTCTTCAAGGATTACGCAATTTCTGATCATCTCATCTCATAGTCGTACTCGTACAAGGGTTTGGGGTTGGGGATCTTTGTTTTCCCTTCACTAAATAATTTTGCTCATCTTCACTTCATCAAGGATTACGCAATTTTTGATCATTTCATCTCATAGTCGTACTCGTACCTCAAGGGACTGACTTGAATATCGAATTTTCTCATACGTTTACGTTTACTACGTAGAAGATTGAAGATTAAGTTTCAAAAGTGGTTGACCGTGAGCAATGCTAAAATTAAAGTCAGACCACAGTATAGCACAGTGTATTTTACAGATTTCTCCGTCTCAGTCTCATAAACAGGAACTTGGGAACCATTTTTGTTCTTCCTATTAAAATGTTGACATTTTTCATCGCGTTCGTGTTACTTCCTGTAATTATCGCAGGGCAATTGCATCAACAGCAGCAACAATATGGGTCATACGTTTGGGTAAGCAAAAAAAAAAAGAAAAAATCATGTTAACCAATGAAATTGTCACTTAAAATTTCCAGGGTCAAACTCAAACGTATCAAGGTCCTAGCCTTCGTGCCAGTTCAACTCTCAATAATGTCAACGCAGGAACTATAAAAGCCCTTGAAGCTCGTATCGCCGCAATGGAAGAATTAATTCGAGAATTTGAAGAAAAAGAAGTTTTGATTCGTGAGCGCGAAGCTGCCCTAGAGCAGCGAAGAATTGAACTGGACAAACGAGCTGCTGACAATGAACGAAGAATCCGAGAAAGGGAAATTGCTCTGGACAAACGTGAAGCTGAAATTACTGCTTATCAAAATTCAATTTTTAAACAACAAGATGAGCGCGAACAAGAATTAGAGAAGGCGAGGCGTGGGCGCGAATACGCTCTGGATCAACGTGAACGCGCGATTGAGAGAAGTGAAAGAAAAATCGAATAAATAAAATTTTGTGTACTAATTTTTCTATGCTAGTGGTTGGATTTATTTCGTCATAATTTCGAAGACTAGTTCAGTTCAGTCAAATAATTTGGTTAGGGGTTAATTAAGCGTAAGTAATTAAAGTTGGGTTGAATGTAGCTTATTGAGGCGGATATTGATTGTTGGTAGAGGCCTTTCGAATGATGTGACGAGCCCAATAGATTGGAGAAGACCTCCGTTTTCCAGTAGAACTGGAGCTGACCGATTGTTCAGAAATGTTTGCGCACTTTTCATACCACTTGCCTGGAGGAGGTTGTCAGAGAATTCGTTGCAATTCCTAAGGATAGGACAATAATTCTGTGGCTGATAGTGAGGCCTCAAAACGTTAAGACAGTTTACTAAATGTTGGTAAGTACCAATCCCCAAATATCGTCTTTCACTGAAGAAACAAAAAAAGAAAATGTTTCCATTAAACTTTAGGTAGGCCCAAAGCTAGACTAGACTAAATTAAATTTTAGTCTTACACGAGTCTGCAAGGGAAAGAATTTGGGCCAAGAGTCGAAGTTAAGGCAATGTCCCTTGTTACAATTATCCCATGAGGCCCATAGGAGACCTCATACTTGCCAATCACTACCGAACTGTGGTATATCGGAGCACTAAGTTTGCTGGCCAGATATAGAGAGGTGGAATCTGCTGAATAGATATATTGGTAAATGTCTTGAGAATGAAACGGTATGACCTCCGCGTCCGCTAGTAAATTTTGCATATCCTTAACCATTTTTTAAGTTTTTTTCTTACCTTGAGTTGATGTGTATTAAAAAATCGTAGAGCTGAAGATGGAGCAACACGAGAGCTCCCAGAACTTGTTGGCACTTCATGAACTTTGACTTGGAATTGTTCCAGTTGAGAAAAACAGGAATTTAATTTGGAGACCAGAAGTGAAAGTGCACTCGGTCCA
>WJEZ01003272.1:0-11198 GCA_009869925.1 Thalassaphorura encarpata
AGTTGTAACATTTCGCATGCGCTTGTTCATTCTTAGGGTACTTTCACTGGAGTCACCTGAAATTTCTCCAGTTTCACTACACACTCAAACCTGCTCTGTCCTCTTCCTTCTGTGTTGTGCGGGTATACATCTGGTTTCACACACTGCACGAGATTTCGATTTAAATTCTATCAAGTCAAAAGTGTTACGTTTGCTTGCACAGTTGGTGTTAGATTTACTGAATTCAGATTTAATTGAACTGTCAGAAGTTGTTTCGTGGAGTTTATTCATCCAATTTTCAAAAGAAATAGTGAAGACATAATTTGACAGCAACATGACTGCATAAACTGAAATTTATTAATGACATTAAAAACATTTGTCTCAGAGAAATAAGACATTTTAAGGAAAGCTATTCAGCTGACTCGAGCAAAAACTTTTGAGGGAAGCAAAAGTGCTATAACCATAACTCTTTTTTATCTTTCCATGAAATTGTAATAATTTTTGTGCTTTTGTTGATTTGTTGTTCCATCCCATCGGCCTAAACAATTCTCTAGTCCTTCCCTGACAAGTGATAAAAATAAATAAGACTTTTCTGTATCTTTTTCTCCAGCAGCATCAGACATCCACTCATAAAGATTTGAATTCTAGAAACAGAGCTCATTTCGCTCCAATGCTCTGATATTCTCCCTTGGTGGTTCACTTGACTGCACTGCCCGTTGACTCATTGAGAATTAGGAAGGACCGATATGAGGGTAAAAGAATTCCCTAGAGAAAGTAGGTAGAAAGGTATATAGGTATGAATTAGAGAAAGTCGTTGGTTTCCTCTTCGTTCGTTTTCCCCGTTGTTATCCACAAGACAAGATATAACTCTTTTCTCGGCCAGCCAGCTGATACATTAAGTACATCGGTTGTGTTTTGTGTTGTGTAAAAATGGCTTGGGGTTACTGGGCTTCTTCTGATCTCGGACCACAAGGTACGTAGTTAATATTTAAATTTTTCCTTAAAAACTTTTACAATAGAAAACAGACGATGAAGCATTAGAATTTATGTTCTCTACATAATTTAGTACTACAGCACTATTTTTTAAATCTTACAAGACCAGAGTCCATAGTTCCGATTTGGCAGTTTTATCACTGAGGCGGAATCGCCGGAGCTTGTTTCCATGTTTAACAAAGATTTAGTAACTTTTGTGTTCCAAAATAAATCATTGGGATGATGCTCCTGCCAAATCATTAATCTTGTTGAAGTAGGATATTTGCATGAGAGATACTAGACAGACGGACACGGACACGGAAACTCGGTCCGGGCGGTTTTTGGCACTGCTGACTGCTAAGAGTCCTGAGTGTACATCATTAGTAGTTATTCAGTAGCTATAGCTAGTAGAATGGAGAATTTGCATAGAAATTAAATTCCACTCCTTTACTTAGCTCACTCATTGACTGGATCCTAAACTCTTTGATTGCGCATAATAGGGTTTAACGGTAATGGGATGTGATGGAGTTTTCCATGTGGAAAACTACTCTGTGCTATGCTTTGGGAATTTTCCCTTGGTGAAAGTACAACAGGCTCGCCACAGGCATGCTATGTTATTTCAATGCACATGCATGCATAATTGAGTTGTAGATATTTGTAGCTTAGCTACCATGTCCATCGTCCTGGGTCTTATTGAATTTCTCCTAGAGTTCTGGCCTTTTGTCACATTAAGAGCTCTCATGCTTGTAAATAGGGCCTTGCGGTTTTGGCTATTTCTTGTCCTCAGAGAGTTGTCATTATGATTGAGTCAAGTCAAGACGTGATATTGATTTTTTCATAGGTACAGTACAGGTGGACATAGAATAGTGGACGTTGTTGACATGGATGTTAGAATTGTACTTCTGCTACTGTTGAATTGTTTAGCAGTACACATATTCTCATAAGCCAAGCCAATAGCCAGTGGGGTCGTTCGAAGGATCTGCTAGGGTTCACTTATTGGAATTCCGACGTAACCTGCCTTCGGTGATAACATTGTATTCTAGTTTATTTCATATGGGCTCTTCGCTCGCTCTTGTAAGTTATTGGAATTGGGATGCTCTCATGCATGTTGCACTTTAATGAAATACTTTGTGGAACCATATGTGTGTCTCAGCTCAAGCATATTGCCATTTGCCATACAATACATTATTAAATTAAATTCTTTCTGAATCCAGTTTCAGAATTCTTTCTCTCTTTGTCTCCCGTAGTCGTACCTGGCTCCAAACACATTCAGAATGAGAAAAGTCTCAGGTGTTTGTTTGGATTAAAATTACTCTGTCTGACTGCCTCTAGCCTTCGCTGTTGGTTTAATTTTGCAAATTGCTTTAAGCCCTAGGGTGAGCCTGGGCGTGTGTGGTTTTTTTACAGCGTAGATCTGTCTTGTTTATGCAGTTTTGTTTTTGATGATCCAAATGAGATGATTTTATTCCTATTCACGTCTCGCAAACGTGAAAAAATGCAACTTCCGAATGCAAATTCCGGGGAAGCTACTCTGGAGTGGATTAACTATAAACATGTGACTTTAATTAAGTGGGAGGAAAGTCAAGATCAGTGGCATAAATTGAAATTTTTAGTTTAAACAGTTTAGTAGTTAATGAGAAAAGAAGAGGACAGAAATATTTTTTAGTTTTTAGAGCATATCGTCCGAAATTCTGAAATGTTTGTGCTAAAATGATTTCTATCAAAAGTTTGTTCAAGTCGATTTTCCTGATGGTGCACGTAGAAGTTGAAGGTGAGTAAATATTCAAAATGGCAAATGGCAATCGCCCCTTAGGAAGGGAATTGAAACTTGTTTCCTTTTGTGTCAAATTGGCAAGGTAGTTTCCCAATCCTTTTTTATTGCTTTTTGCGCCTTGAGCATCGCGTCTCGCGTCGTCCTGTTTGTAAAGTTTAGAGACAGACACAGAGACACAATTTTGTCGTTTCTCTTCTGTCTGTTGAGACTTGGTCGTGGGATTAAATTTGCGCATTCTTTGTACGAATGAAAGTCTGGAGTCAATAATGCACAGAAGAGGTGGACAACTTTTGGTAGAAAATTCCAATAGTAAGGAAAATTGGAGAGGAACCATAAAGGTTTACAGCAAGATAAGAGTTGGTTGGTTGGTTGGTTGGCAAAGTATTTTATTGGAATTTGCTTCAACTTTTATCCTTTACTTTTATATGACTTTGGTTTTTGGTTGATTCAACTATTTTCTAAAGGAACATAGAATCCACATCTACAGCATTATTTCTTCTCCTCCTCTTTCATGATTATGGTTAGTAGGACGGACGGAGTGAATAGGAAGTGAACTGAAATTCGGTACAAATAGAATAAGAAATCTTGTCGAAGGCCGGACCCAATTTGTAGGAATTTGTAGGCCAGTACGTACGTATCTGCAACCAATTGAATTGATCTTGTGCGCTGTGCTCTGGACATTTTCCTTGAGTTGACTTGCCTTAATTCAAGTTTATTGAAATAGCAGCTTGCTGCTGAAGCTAAAACCTTGAAGTTCCATTTCAATTGCTTTGTCTACTTGCCAAGTACTATATTCGGGCATTTTTCAAATTGCTTGGAAATCAGTTGACACAGACATAATGTAATTGTCCCAAATAAATTCACTTGTCCTTTTTCACTTGAGCTAGAAGACAAGACAAGACTAGGTCATCATTTGTCAGTGTGAGTAAATTGTTCCAATTCAATTCAAAGCTGAGGCCATAGAACAATATTGCGAGCAGAATTACCAAATCGTCAACCCATAACCAATTTATCCGCTGCCGCTGACTGGACTGGGCAAAGGTTGAACTTGGCCACTCACTCTTTTTCCTGATTTATCGAGTATTTTCTTACCTTAAATACATTTTGCGTAAGTTATTTGTGGGAATTTTCACCATTAAACCGCGATTACAGCTGAGCTGACTAGCTACTACATGAGTTTACAAACAGTTTGCACTAGCTTCATTCGCCTCCTGGATTTAGGTCTCGATTTTTTATTCTTTCTTTGTTTTAATTTTATTTGCATTTAGTTCACAGTGTAATTAATCACAATTTATTGTCATCTACCCGTATCATGATTTTAACTTGCTGTAAGTGTGCGTAGAAAATTAAGAGAAATCTCTTTGTGAATAGTTGTAGAAGTTTTCCATCCTAATTTTGCTTTTGCTAGTTGAGTAAAGCTCAGAGAAGCAAAGCACGGACAAGTAAATGAGACCTCCTAAAAGTTTCGGTTAGGTTCATTTAAAATGTCTTTGTGAGTTTGTTTTTTGAAACGTGACATGCGTTCAAATTGGATTTAGTCAGTCAGAGCTTTAGTTAGCCTCTAAAGTTGGATCCGAAAGAGAATGGGTCATTTCAGTGGAAATTATTAAGGGCCACCCAAAATCCTAGCGTAAGAGAAAAGGAAAATCATCCAAGTGAAACTTGTTAGTTAGAATAGCTAGTGTCTGGGTCTTTGTAGCGCTTGACGTCTTGAATCAAAATTTCAACGAGGTTTCGCTAGCTTAGCTCATACCTAATGCAATTCCTGCCTTCTGCCTGTAAAGTTGCATGCGTCATGCGACACAGTAGTAGTGAAGTGAAATCCATAATTTCCAGAATGCATACTGGTAAAGGCTTATGGCCAAGGGTAAACTCTGGATAGCACTAAAACGAGTTAAATTACGAAATATACACGGATGGAGTTCCCAGGACTTTTCTATTTCCGTGAAGTTTATGGGCGTTATTTTCTCATGCATGCTGCTATAAACTAAAACGCGGCTGCAATGTTTCACCTATGGTTCAAAGGTTCAGGTTTTGTAATAATTAATTAGTACAATACTGCACGCTGCACTAGGTAAAATCGATTAAACATTTGCATTTAATTAGGCTAAGTCAGTTTGTAGATATGAAATTATTTTATTTTATGGTAGCAGCATTAAAAAAATAAAGTTGTAAGGGTAAAACTGATTCTAATGCGCTACTCCTTGTCATATTCCAAAACTCACGGATGTTGGAGACAAATAGAGTAATTTATTTTCATTATAACTTGACTGTTCGAGGTCATATTTAATGTGTTATGAATCTTGCTTTTGTTTTACAGTCTTTCCTAACGTGCCTGCTGTCCCTGGTATGCCTTGTCAGGGTGAAGATCGTAAGTGAACATCAGTATTTAAATATTTTTTTTAAATTTTGTGCTAGATAAATATTTGTTAAAATTTACAAATGTCCTAATTATAACCCTGTTCTGTGTTTTAGGGAGCATTTACCGTCGTGGTGCTAGACGATGGCGTAAGCTCTACCGTGTCAATGGCCACATTTTTCAAGCTAAGAGATTTAATCGGGTAAGTCAAATGTTTTTTTGCTTTCGCTAATATCTTTGGCACATTTCTTGACATGGTGTGCCTGCGTGGCTTTTGGCTTGACTTTGGCTACCTACCTACACGATGCCATGTCATGTATTGGGTTGAGTTGTCTTGTCTTGTCGTCATTGATCAGGACAATGGAGAAAGGAAACTAGTCCAAACTCGAAACGCGTACTTGCGTCAATTTAGTCGAACCATCCGGCCCGGCCGTCTGTCCAAGTTTCAGTGAGGTTTAAGTTTAACGGGACTTTGAGTCATCCGGGAGTGCTAATGTTTCTGGAAGATATTGCTAGAGACAGGGACGAATGAAAGTGAGAATCCCGAGGAGCATTAGGCAGACTGGAAGACTGGCAGCAGGTCGGACGAAATGTAGGTTTTCAAGTCCCTAAAGTAACTTGGTCTTGGTGTGAAGTGAAGAAGGAATGATCCTTCATTCAAAAGCAAAAGCTTCTTCCCGTAGTATTCCTCAAGGAAACTTCATTTGAGTTTGACTTTTTCCTGGGCTTTTTCCATGTATCATTCTTCGTGCCTGCCATCCCATTCATGCATAACCCTTCTTCTCTCTGTGAGTTTTTTCGGGTTTTTCTTAGTCTCCCCTAAATTCTTCGGATCACGGATATGGGTACGTGAAGATGTGTTCTCCCTAAATATCTTTTTTCTTTATTCTTTCCTGGAGCACGTCGTTTTTTTCTTTTTCGGGAGAAATAGTAGATTTATTCCTTACTACTCCCGAGCTGAACTGTACTAGGCTCAAGCTACCTCTTTCGAAGGATAACTTTTGATTTTGCTTGCTGCTGCGGAGTAGGGCATTAGGAAAAGTTTTTTCTGGCTCTGCTCTGGCGGAGATTCAGTTGAATAAACGATAACCGTTTGCGTTTGCCAAAAACAAAAGTTGAGTAGAAAACAAAGAATTTTGGTTTCGGTGGATTGAATTTACAACTCCTGCCCACGGAATTTAGTTGTGAGGAAAACCAAGTGCTAAAAGTTAACTTTTGTTGTTCATGCTTCCCAGAGAGCCTTTTGTGCCTATTGCAACGACCGGATTTGGGGTCTTGGTCGACAAGGATTCAAGTGTACGCAGTGTAAACTCCTCGTTCATAAGAAATGTCATAAGTTGGTGAGGATTTTCTGCTCAAATGATGCTTCTGCGACTTTGCTGTCAAATTCATCAACTTCCTCACATCCTGGTCATTCTGGAGATTCCTCCATGCTCATTGAAGAAGGAGGTCATGACTCGAGTCATTGGTCTACGCGCCAAAATGGAGATAGCAGTGGGAGTGACAAAGGTTCGTTGATTTGTTTCCTTATAATAAAACTTTGTTAAATTATTATTAGATTCTTTCTGCCTTTGACACAACATGGGAATGGGAGGATAGTCCGGTCGGTTATCTTTTTAATAGTGAAGTGATAAGTTGACTTGAGTCAAGATAATGAGTAACCCTCATAATACTTGATAGTTTTTCTTTTCCCCCTTTTCAACCAAATAAATTATAATGTGGTTTGTTTCCTTTCCGGCGCCTAGCCTGGCTTTAGTACGAAGACCTTCAAGGGAACTGAGTTGAACTCTTATCACTTCCAGCGTCCTATCCTAGCGTTGACAGCTACGATGTTATAAACAAAAATATACTAGGAAGATGGGTTTTTCCTTCCATAGTTTTATTGAAGTCTCTAATAACCAAGAAAAGAAATGTTTACGATACGAGAAATAGTTCACGTCAGTCTCAGTCTATAAATTGACCTTCTGAAAATAACATAAACTTTCAATATTGTGTTTTTCCCATAACCACATCAAGATTTTGTAAGGAAAACACCTATCCTAACGTTGACAGCTACGATGTTATAAACAAAAATATACTAGGAAGATGGGTTTTTCCTTCCATAGTTTTATTGAAGTCTAATAACCAAGAAAAGAAATGTTTACGATACGAGAAATAATTCATGTCAGTCTCAGTCTATAAATTGACCTTCTGAAAATAACATAAACTTTCAATATTGTGTTTTTCCCTTAACCACATCAAGATTTTGTAAGGAAAAAGTTGAAAAGTAAATATTGTGGTTTTTATCGGATTTTGTATCAGGATCTGCGTGTAAACATAAAATTTAAAGTGTTTAGTGGGTGTGAGACAATGTATCGTGATCGTGGTGTGTCTGATCTGTTATGTTTATTATTCAAATTCGCAGTTCCAGGTTTGAATGCAACCAATAATCGAAGGAAGGAATCTCCAGAAACTCCAGAAAATATGCCGAGTGGAGATGCGATTCCTCGCTCTTTATCCGACACATTCCCACCAGATGACAATAACAAAGCAGGTGTGTGCTTGAGAGTTTGCTCTTTCAAATTGAATTTTTATTTATGTGCGCCTTGTGCATGTGCTGTGAATAAATTTAACAATTTCTTTCACAACGTTCTTGTTCTGTACGACAGATGAAAGTTTGGAACCAGGGCGCCAAAGGCAGTATTGTCTCAAGGACTTTGAGCTGATTCGTGTGATTGGTCGTGGCAGCTATGCAAAAGTATTAATGGTAGAGTTGAGAAAAACAAAGAGAGTGTACGCAATGAAGGTGATCAAAAAGGCCCTCGTAACGGATGATGAAGTGAGTTGGGACTTTTTCATATTCAATTACGACTTTTTTGTGCTGAGCTTGGCTGGTTTTGTCGGATCTCCAAGATCAAAAGACCTCCCGGCCATGTCTTGACTAATCTACTCGAGACTGGAACTGGAAATGACATATTACATGACATTTTTTCCTGTGGGATTTTTAGGATATTGATTGGGTCCAGACTGAGAAGCACGTATTTGAGACTGCTTCGAATCATCCATTTTTGGTTGGACTACATTCATGCTTCCAGACTCCAAGTCGACTTTTCTTTGTAATTGAATTTGTTCGTGGGGGTGATCTCATGTTTCACATGCAACGACAAAGACGCCTCCCTGAAGAGCATGCAAGATTTTATGCAGCTGAAATTAGTGTAGCATTGAATTTCCTTCATGTCAAAGGTTAGCAGACCTTTAATTTTATTTGATCTCTCAACCATCCTTGAATTTCAAACACATTTCATAACTTTTCTTTAGGAATTATTTACCGTGATTTGAAATTGGACAATGTACTATTAGACCACGAAGGCCACATTAAATTGACAGATTATGGGATGTGTAAAGAAGGGATTAGACCTGGTGATACAACGTCTACATTTTGTGGTACTCCAAATTACATTGCTCCTGAGATCCTTCGTGGTGAAGAATATTCATTCTCAGTGGATTGGTGGGCTTCTGGAGTTTTGCTCTACGAAATGCTTGCTGGAAGGAGTCCATTTGACATATTTGGTACAACGGAAAATCCAGATCTGAATTCTGAGGATTATCTTTTCCAAGGTAAGGCGATTAATGTGAAATCTGCCCATGGAGCGTTTTACTTATCGTATGATTTATTTTCTCAGTTATTTTGGAAAAAACAATTCGCATTCCAAGATCGCTCTCTGTGAAAGCTGCATCTGTGCTGAAAGGATTTTTAAATAAAAATCCAGCCGATCGACTCGGGTGTCATCCAGACACAGGCTTCCACGACATTCTCACACATCCATTTTTTAAGAGCATTGATTGGGATTTGGTAAGTGAAGGAAAATTAAAAAATTGAGACACAAGTCAAAGTGTAGGTTGAAATTATAATTATTTCTTTCAATTTCATATTCCAGCTTGAGAAAAAGCAAATTTCCCCTCCGTTTAAGCCAAGGTTGGAATCAGATCGAGATTTAGATCATTTTGACCCTCAATTTACTTCTGAGCCTGTTCAGTTAACACCAGATGATTCGTAAGTTAATTTTAATTGCTGAATTGTCCTTCCAGTAAATAGTTAATTTATAAATTGAATTGATTTTTTTTCAGACGTGTTATTGACAAGATAGATCAATCTGAATTTGAAGGATTTGAATATGTAAATCCTCTCCTCATGTCTCTAGAAGACTGCGTCTAACCCTTTTTATACAAGGACAAGCTAAGCTGTTGGAATTGGAAATTAATTTGTGGAGGAAACGAAACCGGCCTATTATTATGCAATGGATGATTGGTATGATAACATGAGGAATTAATTGTTAAGTTTTTACTAGTTAAGTTCAGAATTTCGGATGTAACACGTATTTAGGGCAGTATTTGAACAAACTGAATAATCTTTCATTCCAATGTACTTACTTAATTATTTGACCCACCCACCATTTAAAAATAATGTCACAAGAAAAAGTAGCTGTGCTCTAGGCTCAAATTATTATAGTTCAATTTCAATCAATCGCAGCAGTTTTCACTTTTTCTATAAATATTTGTGCCTGAGAGCCCAGCCTCTGCCAATTTTTGTATTAACGTAGTCGAAGGATGTCATTTCTTTGACCTCTTCATGCCAAACCGTGCGTACTTTTGTAAGTATAGTGCAACAACAGGAATTCCATTATAATTTCATGTATTTTGAATAAATCATGGTTCGTTTCGTATTAGAAAGGAAGCAAGTATTAGTTTTACATTATTTGCTTAAGTTGTTTTTATACATTAGTTTTGTGGTTGAAAGTATTGTTACTTTGTATTTATGAGTATCAGGGTAAAATGAGACAATTATTAGTAGTGTAAGTAAAATTACCATTTGCAGCTAACAATCAGCAATACTTATTGTTAAATTGAATTTATACGTATGTGTGGATATGGTTTGATTAGATTAGCAAAGGTATGAATGTGAAAATGAGATATGATAACAGAAAATTGTCTCTGTTCTGCAAAAAAAGAGCAATTTTGGATATAATCTACGGTATTTGTCAAAGTCTCGTTCAGAGAGTACCTTACCTTATCAATTCCGTTACGTACGCACGTTACACGAACTAAGCCAGTACTAAAAGTACGAGACTTATTCCAGAATGGCTGACTTGACTGTGCTAGTGTTATGTTATAAAATAAATTAGTAATTTAAGACAAGAGAAAAAATACACACATTATTACATATGAATATTGCTATGACTTGTTGGCTTTTTAGAAGATGAAAAATTAAAAAAGAGTTAAAAATCTACGCTGCGAAAGTTTTTCATGTGGCCTTATCATGGCATGGTGACCCCAGCGTTTGTTGAACCCATGGATCCAAAAGGAATTCAGTTTTGTTGTGTGTTCAAAGTTCCTTGGCAGAAATGGTCGGGGGTATTTATTACAGAAGAAAAATTGGATTTGGGGTTTTTAAAACCGTAACCTTTTGGCTAATTTCCTTTATCCTATTTATGCTGATGATAATATGGATGTCATTTCGCATGTCCATGTCTACAGAAGCAGAGTTTCGAATAATAATTTTGAACAAGCTTGAGCATGTCCAACTTGCTAGTGAACTTGGTGATTGGGAATGGGATATAGAAGGCTTTGAATATTTTTCGAATCTACGAGACGCTCATCTACGCTTGGCTAAAAAACTACCAAAATCAGCTGGGCCGTCCAATGGTGTTTGGGTTCTTCGAAACAGTAGAGAGAAAGAAAATCACATCAGATTGACAGATTTTCAGTATGCAATCCCAAAAAAGGTTTTGATGGGTCTCAGATATTTTATTAGTGGAAGTGGACACCTTGTGATTAACTTTCGGGATGCGAATTCTGGAGAAACAGAATCTGTCACATTGGGCCAAGATGAACGCAGAGCTAAAAATACTCAAGGATTCTGCAGCAAAATTGTTACGCCTGGTCATGATCGGGAAATTGATATGGTGAGTGAGTTTAAGCATAGAATCCAGCTAAATCTTCTATTGATATTATCTGTTTTTTCTCAAGTGAAGGAATTTTCCACTTTCGCATCACCAGAAATTAATGAACTCAATTTTATTTTCCTAAACCACAAGAAGGTAGTTTATGTTAGGCTTCCCTCCTTTCCTTGCGTTG
>WJEZ01003273.1:0-11197 GCA_009869925.1 Thalassaphorura encarpata
CTATTCCAAGTCATTGCGCACAATCGGTCCAGACACTTTTTTGAAAAGTTGTACCCATCAGTAGTATCATGTCAAACTTCGATTTAGTGGGAAAGGGTCCACCTTATGATATTTCATGTGGAAAAACCAAAAACTGTAGAATTATCATCGTCAGCGACAAAATGACGGAATAATGTTTTGTGTGGAACTTTCCCAAAACAAAAATTTCTACTTTTGCACATATTGTAGGAAATAATGCATACACGACGTGTAGTTAATTACAAAGGCGACTAACGCCATTCCCACTGCTCCTAGTAGTAAGACAATCAGAACAGTCATAATTTTGGACGCGACATTTAAAAGTTGTCTCAATTCTTCTCCTTTAGCGTATGTGTGCCAATCGAATAGTAGAGACCAAGCATGTATAATGCAAATGCACAATCGAACTGCTTTATTAACATCCGCTAGATTAATTCCATGGCGAATAGAAGTAAAAGCAGTATGAATTATAATAGAGAATTTGAGAATAGTCAAGATGGTCAGAAGGATCAACCAGCAAATTTTTTGGATGTTTTTGTACTCCTTAGTATTTGAGATGTTAGTGGATACCAACGATAAGGTCTACCACAATAATATCCAAATTCAGACACATATCTAAAAACTTTCCAATCCATTTTTGGTGTTAAAATCTGAAGTTCAACTGATGATGGAGCAGGACCGTTGACTGACACTTCCATGTTTTATGGCAATGCTTAACATCGGATTATAATAAGGTATAACCAAGAGGATTAGAATCACGAATATCGTGTGTTTTGCTTCAAGACTTGGATAATGCTAAATATTTTAAGACTTAAATTCATGCCGACTTCATATTGATATCAGAATCTACATAATTTAGCGCTTTAAAGTATACAAAAAAAAAAAAGTTTTCTGGAAATATTGCACAATTAGCAATATTCTGAAGCTATTTATTACTGAGATAATCTCACGTTTATAGTTGCCATCCATACTAGCTAAATGCTGACAGATTAGTGGCCCGATAAAATGCGCAGAGAATTCTTTCGGGAAATCAATCAATAAGATAGAAATAGATCTGGAATCCTTAAACGCAAACCAATCATTTGGTGGTTTTGTGAGTGATTTAAAGAGGTGTGAAAAAATCTACTGAATGATTAACTTGTGCGTGATTAGAGAACTTTACAATCGAATGTCACTTAAATTGGCAGTCATCAAATTTATTTTGTAACGTCAAGGATTCTGGACTCAGGAACTAAGTAAAAGGAGAAAGGACCGGAAGGAATGAAAAAATCCTTGAGGAGGGAAAACGTCCTAAGTCGGCACCCCCTTAAAAGGAAGAAAAAAAACTTTTACACTTGTGTCTTATTTATTTTTTGTTTATTTCTTGCTTTTAAGGGGGTGCCGACTTAGGACGTTTTTCCTCTTCAAGGATTTTTTTATTTCTTTCTTTTTAGTGTAAATTAATTTTGCTGGTTTGGCTTCGCCAACCACGGGTCAACCGGTCAACATAGGTCTAATGCACTTTGCTTTACTACCTGTATTTGGCATGGGACTTAAAAAGTTAAAATTTCAAAACTCTATAGCTCCGTAAAAAATAATTCCAACCCATACCACGATAGCTCATAAGAACCGTATTTTCAAAGAGATTCCAAATTTAAAATAAAATTTCAGGAAAATGTTTCTCTAAGGCTGTCAAATATTAAAAAAAACTATTTTTTAGATGAAAAAGTTTATAGCTATATAAACTGAATCAAATGGAGGCGCATATAAATTGGAAATAACCAAGGCGACCATGTTCCTTAGGATGTAAAAAAACAATCATATTTCACAGTCTGTAGTCCAAAATGGTGATGCTTAATTTCAGTTTGTAAACAACATAAGATGCTGAAGTCTTCAACCGATCTTCAAAAAGTCCATGCCAATGGAAAGATCTCGATCCGAATGGGTGCCTTTTCTTGGTTTGGTAAAAAAGAGTTGTTACATCTGCTGCAAAAATTAAAAAATTAAAATCCAATGAATTCGCTCATACGTTTAACGATAGATCTAGTTGCAACATAGTGCTATTCTAACGGCAATCGTCCAACTAACATATTGGAAGCAAAATAACATTCGAGTTTCACAGACAATGCTCTAAGATAGTGCTGCTTCCTAGAGTTCTCAGTAATGTTCACGTTAACTCTAGACTTCGAATTGACAATTCTCGCCATTCATATTTCTATCATTTTTTCCAACAGCCTGGGCGAATACCCAAAAGCCGCGCCTCGAAGCGACACAGGCTTTTTATATTCTAATTGACAATTTCATCCTATCTACAATGTACGTATGTATATTGAAATATTGATAACGCCACTGCCTAGTTTAGGCGTATTATCTTTTTGACAGAATTAGACATTCCGTTTAATTTTTAAGGCCGAGTTCAAGTGTATCGGATGGTGTTGGCTTAACATTAAATTTGCAATAGTTAACACAAAATCAAAGAGAGTTCCTTGCCTGACGCCGAAACTGTCCCAATTGGTACACTGTCTCGCAATTGTAGGAATTAATTTGACATCCCAAGCTTCGAAAGTAGCAGAAAGGAAATGATTTTTACTCGGTTGTGCTTCGTCTGATTCCACAAGTTCAATTTATGATGCCATACGAGAATCTACTTGTAAAATTCGTCCGAATTTCGCCATAGGGATTTCAGCTGCACCTTCTCTTGCTGATAGATTAGATGCGTATTATGTTCCTGATTCTACAAAATCATATGAACAACTTTTCACTGATTATGGATTCGTTCCTTTCGTCGTTCGTCTAGCTATTGATAATTATGCTTTGACTAGGACTTCAGATACAGCTTTGGGGAGAGAAAATATTAATCTCTGCTGATGTGTAAATTTTTTAAATTAATTTTTATAATTAACAGGATATTCATTAATGTAATTTTCATTAGTGTTTTCTTCAACGGTAGCGACCGATCCCGTCACTCTCGCTCTTGGTTAAATGATAATGGCATGGATGTTGAAATCATGAATATTCTTAGGTCAAGATTCTTATCAGGGTCATTCGTGATTGCTGGTACGTCATTTGGGGCAGCCCTGATGGCAAATCCTACTTAAGGTGAAGGAATTTCTTATGGATACTTCAAATAATAATATAAATATAATGCCGATCTTCAACCAGCCATCGAGAGAGTAGCGGCTAGCGGGGCTGAGAGATACGATATCAATGGAGGCTACATGACAGACTTCGGATTTTTAGAAAATGCACTGATTGACACACAGTAAGGAAACACGCGTTATATCTTGCATCGTTTATTGTACAGGGTGTCCCAAAAGTAACCGGATATATCAAATAACTTTTGGTTGAATGAAAATTTTAAAAATCTGAGATAGACATTCGAATCAGGATTCAATTTAGAGTGTTTCTAGTGCTAGTTCAAATCCGAGAAATGCGCGGTCCGCGCGTGCTAATGCAAAGAATACTGGAAAAGGAGCTTTCTCTAACGAGTTAGAATGACAGAGGCTCATCTTTACTTAATATAAATTGTCAAAACACAGTGAAATTGTAAATTAAGAGCACAAGAACAACAAAAAACTCATTTATAGGGTGATAAAAACTTTTTGCATAACAATACTGCTCTACAAAATGCTCCAGTTTTCAGTATTCTTTGCATTAGCGCGCACGTTTAGCACAACGCGCCGAGTTGTACCAGCACAAGAAAGGCTCCAAATTGCACGCTGATTCGAATGGCTATTTCAGATTTTTAAAATTATCATCCAATCAAAAGTTATTTGAAATCTCCGGTTACTTTTGGGACACCCTGTATATCATATTATTATGTTATTAATTCTTTTCAGCTTTGACCCTCGAGGAAGATTTGTCAGACCCGCAGCAGTCATGAAAAATGTTTTATATTTTGGATTTGGATTCGGCAAAGACATAGTAAATCTGTATTTACATACTTTAGGAATTGTTTTTGGAAATGATGGAGTTTAGATCTTGAACTCAACTGATGCCAAATACTTAAATGGAACTGAAATCTAGGCCGACAAAATTTGGATTCATTATTTGAACGAAGGTAGTGTTGATTTTAGATATAATGAACAGGCTTTATTCGTGAAGAGGATCAAAGCCTTCATCACAACTACGACTGCTTCACCATTGGACAGCAAAACATCTTTTGCAGCAGATGAAACTGGCAAATGTATAAAGGTACGTTTAGAGTTGACGTAATGCGGCTTACGTTTTACGGAACGAAAAAACGTAACGGAAGGAAAAAAGTTGACTTGAGTTCAACTTTTCACGGAACGTAATGAAATGACGGAGTGACCCTCCGCCGTTGAAATGAAGGTTCTAACTGTAAAGGGGGTCGAAGTACAGGGGTCAAAAGGGGGGACTAGATCCTGTGGCGCGGTACGTAACCCCTTACGATATAGCCTTTCCGTCAACTATAAACCTACCTTAAGTCTCCTCAATTCCTCAAATTCATTCTTTACAAATGCATATTCGAAAGCAAACAACCCAAATTGTAGAGTAACCTTTTACAAAGAAGAAGGTTTGGACGTGACCCGGGGCACGTCTGTTCTCAAATAGATAAAAATATACTCAAGTCATAAATGGCGGAACTTTGTGCACATTACGATCTTCGATAAGTGCAAAAATATTGCTGTTTTCATTGTTGGAGTATGCCAAGGAAAAGAACTTTCAATAAAAACAACCAAAAAATTAAATTTTGCTTATTCTTCAGAATTGCGGCGTTTTTATATCTTTTTTTGGATTTTTGGAATGCATTTACTAACTATTGTTAACTAATAACTAAGGGCCGGTAAGAGTATAGAGTCCATTTAGAAAGCCGAGTTGTAAACGTAATGAACTTATTGGAGCAGATGGTATCCTGGTCGTGGGAAAACAATTGGCTTTCCAACAACATCTGATCCTGGACGAGTGATTGGTTGAACATTATCATCGCAAGGCTCAGCTGGTTGAACGACTGGCAAAATAGATGGTTGCTCAACTACTGGAAGAATAGATGGTGATTCGACGACTGGGAGGATAGATGGGGATCCGACGACTGGGAGCTAACGGGAAGAATGGATGGGGATTCACCTTCAGCACATGGTTGGGGTACTGGAAGGATGGCCATAGCTCCGCTAAAAGCTAAACCAAGAAGGGCAAGAATTGCAAGTGAGGATTGCATTTTTTTCTCCTGTTCAAAACTTTTGTAGTTCTAAAAAGGAAGTTTGTGGGAATGATTTTGAAGACAGAATTTGCACCCATTTTATACCAATTTCTACCTCAATAGAAATAACGGAATTATCACTTTTACAACTTTTGCTTACGCAGCTTTCAATCATTTGTTACTCCTGAGTAATATTTTTATGGGTTGGCATTAATTACGAATTATTAATTTATTGCAATCTAGTTTAGTCCGGCTTGAGATTTAAAGATCAACTTATCTGCACCACTGCTGCCTTTTCGTATGCTACTTACAAATCCGAGCCCTCATGGTTTATTGAAAATATTGTTTTGTCATCTAATTTGATTTGATTAAAGGCACATCACATTGTGAAAGCGTGAAATCAACTTTACAAGCCTCTCTAACTTAGTTCAAGTGTTGAGGTTTGGCTAAAATAAGTTAGGCCTTTATTAATTGACTTTGGATTTCATTTTTCCAACATGAGATTGAGATCCGCAATGCCATCGACGTCATACACTAATGTTACGTTTTATGACAGCCCTGTCGTAAACTAAAGCTTAATGGATAAAAAGATAAAATCCAGGTGTATAACATTTCGACGTTCCTTTTGAAAAGTATAGTTCGGGAACACTTATTGTACGTAAAGCTAAAAACTACTAGGGATTAGAGTTTGTACACAACGTTGTAAACTAGATTAGACGGATCAAACTTTATGTTCAGTTACAACATCAGGATTTCGCCGACTTTTGGTTGAACGGAAGCCGTCGAACTTAATGGTTCAATTTTTTTTATTAGTCTAAAACGGCATTACTTTTGTGCTGCTCTGGCTACAATAAATCACATCTGGCACTGCCACATTATTTTTGTGCGCCTCTCCTTATAAGGACTAAATGAAGATATCGGTTTTGGACGCCCTGTCTCAGTCTCTTATTTCGTCCACTAAATATTTAAATGGGCCCTAACAAAATCCTGGCCAAAGAAATTGATTCATTCATCCCGAGATAATCTGTCAGACAAGTTTCTCTAGGATGTAATGAAAAATGTTAATCAAAAAGTTAATCTATAATTCAAATTTGGAATTAGTGAATATACCGCTCCTTATTTACATAATGCTACAGGAATTATTTATGGAAATGATGGAGTTTGGATCTTGGACTCAACTGATGCCAAATACTGAAATGGAACTGAATTCTTGGCTGATAAAATTTGGATTCATTATTTGAGCAAAGGCGATAGTGTTGTTGTGTTTGTTAATTCAATAATATGGACTTGAGGCCTAAATTTGTACACAAAATAGTATTTTGGAATAAATTGAGAAAAAATGCAAATTTTTCTAGGATTTTGATTAGAAATTAACTTTCTTAATCATTTTTTGAATAGAAACGCATAAACCGAACAGTAGGTTTTAAGAGACCCTTCTAACCTAAATAAGATTAAAAAGGAACAAGACATTTTAAATATCACAGTTAGCACGTAGTGTAGTGGCGACTACACAATAATAATTATTAGTGACCTCTGACCTCCTCCAGTAGTATTAATTTGGCATACATTGAAAGGATTGGCTAGGCTTAATTAACTTAACCACGTTGACCATGAGTACTTCTCTGATCTAGCTGGATCACAGCTGCATAGTGTTGATGAAGTATTTGTTTACAAAATTCTTAAAATTCAATTTCTCTTGTAAAATTTTTTTAATGTTCTTGTTGATTTTCCGTATAACGTATTGGTTATATGCACCAAAATATTTAGGTACTTAGAATTTGGAGATGAACTTTAGGATTTTAATTTTTACAACCATAATAAACTCTGAAAGCCCCACGAAAGAATTTTGGAATGTATCTCTCGAGGACTTGGAGGGTCACGTCCATTTCTTCAAGGACTCCCACAACAGCATAAGATGTTTCTACATTTCATACGTTTTGCCTTTTGTAAAGCCCATTCTCCATTGAATTCCCTGGAAGGAAAAATTGTGGTTAACAATTAGCAATATTTGTCATCATTGTCAATGTTGGTTAAATTTTATTGAATCCAAACAATTGATTGCATTTAAAAAGAAACTGGGTCAATTCTTATTAAGTATTAAGCTCTTCTTCCTTTCGTAATGACATTTGCATGCATTTTATGCGTGCACTATGACTCAATTTACTTCTGCTTTAACAATAAGTAAAATTTTATCTTACTTACACACATGTTTCATCATGACCACAAAAGAACATGGCTTGTCTTCTATGATCTCCAACTCCATCATGAAATTCCCCTGGCAAGAATAAACATTCACGGTCTCCACTCAAAACGTATGTCTCAAAATCCTACATAATTTTTAGATTTTTGTCTAAATTTTTTGTCTCTTAACCCCTTCATAGTGAAAGTCTTGTAACCCTAAAGACTTGAGTCACGAAGTAGTCGAAGTTGACAAAAAAACATATAAGAAGAGCAGAGTGACTGGCTAAATCGCTAAATGATGTCAAATTAATAAGGTTAAGCATAGGCGTACCTTTTTAAGCCACTGAGGATGAGAAAAAGGTAATTCAGGAAATGCTTGTTTTCTCTTAATAATGTACCAAGGAGCACGGATATAATAGAACCAAGAAATGACTCTCAATTGGGTCACGCACAATGTTCACGTAAATTGGTGTTTGATAACCATGTCTAAAAATTATGAAAATTATTTACTCATTTCCCATGTTTGTTTACTTCCTGGGGTAATTTTAGTTCTTTTTGTTTGAACACACGTTTTAGAAAGTTTAATCGGGTAATTTCTATCCTAATGATTGTTTGCATCCACTAATCATCCAAATTGCACTTTGTACTTACGTACCTTGTAAAATTACTGAAGCATGTATGTTTAACATAAGATGCAGGTGGAAGAAACATGTCAATTATTGCTGTCAAACGGCTCTAGATAAAAAAATAGAATTCCATTTTACACCTGTGAAAGAAAACTAACTAACTAGGGGACGTTTTTATGTGCAGGTCGGGCACAGGCACATTTTTTTGTACTCATTCCGATCCCCTGACATGAAAAAAGTTGAAACTTCCCTGTTGAAATCATAATTTTGAAAGTTATGATTTTTTGAAATTTTTGCCAACATTTTTCTAATGATCCCTTCTTTGAAAATTAAATTTTCATGGGTTAAATCCCATGCTCATTTTTCCATTTTGCATTTCGGCGTGTTTTTGTCTTCTACAGGTAAGGTATAGGAAAATATAATTTTGTCCAAATTGTAATACCTGGTTCGGCTCATTTGGATAAAGTTGATTTTTTNCCTTTGAAAATTAAATTTTCATGGGTTAAATCCCATGCTGATTTTTCCATTTTGCATTTCGGCGTGTTTTTGTCTTCTAAAGGTCATCATATTTGTATTATTTTAATACCTGGTTCGGCTCATTTCGTTAAAGTCGATTTTTTGTCATTTGCATTGATGAGCTATGGGTGGGTTGCCTTGACTTAAACTAGACCCTAGATAAGCCTTAACTGACCTCATCATAGTAACTAAACCGAATCGTCTCAATTTTTTGAGTTTCATTTCGATGAAAATGAAATGAATTTTGATGAGATAGACGGACCAAAAAATCCATCTTGGATTAAGACCCTACGGGACACGGTTGAAAAATAATATTTCTTTTCTAGCTAGGCGTGTGTTGTTTAAAGCTGTAGCACTGTACTGCGTGATTGAGAAAGATCAAAGGTCATACATATTCTATTATTGTCGGACTAATTGCTCTATATTAATTACCGGCTGATTGCAGAGCGCGAATGTAGAGATCCGTGCCTTGATTTGAATGTGTGAAAGAGGATTGTCTGGCTGAGTCTCCAAATTCATTACATGTGCAAAACATTTTTATCTTAAAATCAAAGGTCAAATTGTCACGAAAGCCAAAACTGACTTACGTGAATTGGCAGATACCCTGGCAGCTGCAGAACCTGCATCAGAACTTACGGCAGTTAAAATTCCTTGAATCTCTTCTACCCTTCCAGTTAGGATTTGTGTATGAAAAAATAAAAAGTAATGTTGTGGAAACTGAGACAAGTGATATTAGTTCTGAAAACCTAATTAAATATTTAAATGAGTGAATTAGCTTAATATTCGTACGTACGCGGGGTAATGTGAGACAGATTTGAAACTCTACCTTTTGGAACTGGCTTTTGCACTCCGACTCGTTTTTTACTGCTCAAAGAATTCACCATTTTTGTGTTTTTGTTTTTCTATACTTTTCTAAAATTTGAATTCCTTATAAAGTATAGGACTAGAGCTACACTACAACTACAACGCAACGTTATTTTTGTACCTTGTTGAAAATTGCATTGCTAAAAGGAGAAGAGATGGAGATAGAAATGAAGGCATGGCAGATGGCAGAATCACAGAATTAGTAACGGGGCTTTTCTTCCCAACACTTTAGACTAAAACTTTGGCTCAAGTCAAGCAAAGAATCAAACATCTCACCATTGTTGTGTTTATGAAGAGTTTTATTATAGTAGCAAAAAAAGAAATAGAGTAAATCAAAATCACGAATCACGAGACAAGTCAAACCTGATTATTTTTTAAATATTGTTTTAAAATAAAAATATCTCTTCAATTTCCAAGAAATGAAATCAGAGTAAAATTCTTTTGTTTCCTCTCATCATTATAATTCGAGCCTTTGATTTTCATTTCGATTGAATTTTTCTTCTGAGTGGGACTTGGGATTGACCACTAATAACTGCTAAAGCTAATATCAAGAGCTGACCGCATTCTATTCATTCATCACAAAATGTGAATGGATGATGATAAAGTTGCATTTTTCCCACAGCACAACAATTGTTGAATTCGTAAATGGCAAAAGCAATGGCAATGATCACAAAATATATCATCACATCATGACAGATTTGGTCCTCCTGCTGACGTTTTGACCTCGATTCATAAATCTGGGTTTTCTTTTGCACCTTTATTTCTAATCTTCTGAATTTAGTCTGAATGAGTGGAACTGAAAAATGGAAATGGACATGCTAAGCCTAACTATCGACGAATGCAGAAGGTTTGCCCATATTTTTTTCAATAAGGTCGAAATTTTCAAGGGAAGAATTTTGTTAGGTTAGGCAAGCAAGGATTTGGTGGATCAAATAGGAGAATTACACCTTGCAAGCATTATTCCACAAAGATCTTTATAAATGTAGTATGCAATTTTTTTGGGGTTTTCACAAAATAAATTACGGTTTAGCTAAATTCTGATAATATTTCTATTGTAACCTGTTCATTGAGTAAATTGTTAAAATAAAAGCAACAACTATTTCATCACGTTATACAAAAATACAGGCATGCTCATAGGCACATACTTGTTTGCATGTTGAAAGCCAAGGATTGTGCACTGGTGACAAATTTCTGAAAGGTATATTTAGTAATGAGTGCAGCTTAACCTTAATGAGGACAGGAAGCCATGATGGACAAATTAATTTAGTTACGTTATGAATTTACCAATCCCTAAGAATCTGAAGGACAGCATTCCTTTGCGTTTGCGCGTTCGCAGTTGAATTTAATTGACCAACCTTTACCTTAAGTTGCACATATTTTGCATATAAATGAAGTGCATCGTCGGATCTGATCATTCAGTTTTATTCCTTAGTCTAAAAAATAATAAATCTCAATTTTGAGGAGAAGCTAAATTTTTCTTTTATTTGTTAAAGAAATTTTGAAATAGCCATGCTGGCGCTGGGCAATAAAAATTCCCCGTTCGCCTTAGTTTTTTGGGTTACTAATATCCTAGTCTGGACTTGCCCCTGTGATGCGTTTTTTGGACCTTCGCCATTTGAGATTGACACATCAAGGTAAAACTCAGACGGACAAAAAACACAGTTTTATTCTTATTCTACCGAAATTTTGTTTTATTTTCAGGAATCCTCTTATGTACACATGTGCCTACGTTCTTGGTCCAGTCTGTCATCCTCAACAAATTCAATTTCCAACTACAACTAACCAAATCCAACAAATCGTACGAGATGCAATCGCACAAAATTTGACAGTCAAAGCAATTGGGAAACGACAC
>WJEZ01003274.1:0-11196 GCA_009869925.1 Thalassaphorura encarpata
TGGGCTCTAGAATTGTCCCCAAGGGGTAAGAGTCCTCAGAACGACCTCCAACTCTTTTACTACTCGATTTCTCCTTCGTGTAATGTCCATGAAGTATCGTCGGTGGTCGAGAACATCGATTCGGGACTGTAATGTAAAATAATTCAAAAATATTTTAATTCAATCAAGTTTTTATACATTTTATAGATTTCCTGATTCATGAGTGGAAGAATTCATTTTCAAAATCCTGCAGAGTCGGTAAAACCCAAATCCCACTGACTCCATTAGTTCACCCACCCGCCTGGGTTCTACTTTATCGGTTACGTTACGTTACGAGGATTAAACTGCTCAATTTAATGTGAAGAACGTGAGTGTCGGGCTAGCTTTGTCCAAACAATGGAATTTCACGCGTGTTTGCACCGAAAAGTGCTCTAATCCCAATTCCTTTGCTTTTGCTTTTGCTTTTGCCCTTTGGACCCAAATCTCCGTGACCAATCGATGAAGGAATTAACTCCATTTCACTTGATTTCTTTCCTAGCGTGGAATTCTGGGTGAGCTGAGCAGAGCAATGCATTTGCTTTGCTAGGATTATTTTAATTCCACTCTATTCTACTCTCCCGGAATTCAAAAGGAATTTTACGGGCATTATCATCCATGCCTGCACGTAGGGTAGTTCCTTGATTTGAATTTCTTCCAGAAAAGGCAGGCTCGTGCACAAAGTAAATTACACCAGGAGACCACCCCCAATATCAATTCAACCTATTAAACTGTCATGTGAAATTGTGAATATGATTTCCCATCACGAAATCACCTGTCGCCAATAGGCTAATAGATGGTCAAAAAGTAATCAAAGCAAGCAATAATCTTGCTAGGGGCACGGTTAAGGTTCAAAGCTAATCTTTATCAGGCCTTTAAAACTAATTTTTTTCTTTAGCCGTGTCCTATTTGGCCCTTCGATTAAGTGCACGCACGCGATCCACCCATTTCCATATTGTACATACAAAAGTTTATTCATCCAGTCTGAGACAAATGAAGCATGGGTCAAAATCAATCAAAACTTTTTGCATTCATTACATAAAATTAATTAGTAGGGTTTCCTTGTTTTTATAAACCAAATAACGATTCGTGACTACGTATAAATTTTTGCAAGGAAAGAAGAAAAATGAGAAAGGGGAAGAAAATTGTTGACTTAGCCTTAGCGTCTCTCAGAATTCCTTCCAAGAAAATTGATAAAGTGAGTTGAATGCAACCAGGTCGGGTTATGGCTAGAGCTACAGCTATAAGCTTGGTTTAGACCAGAACCAGACTGGGTTAGCTTGCTTGTCTTGTTTGCTAGTTGACGTGAAGTGAAGTACAGACCAGAGTGAGAAAGTTTAATTGAAAAAATGATTAAACTCTGCTGTCACGATCCATTTCTTTTGAGACACCCCAACTCTATACGAAAGCAATTATGATTGAGGTCACCTTCTCCTCCTTGCCATGCCATGGCATAAACCACATGGCTTGGCTTGGCTTGCTAACAAGAATTCTATTTCGGTTTTCGGTATAATATTTTGAACATGCATCTTGAATTCTGGTTGTAAAGTGAGAATAAATTAAGTGCTATGTATGTTGTTTCACAATCCCTATTATTTTGTAAGTTTGACTAATCAGATCGCGTGCATGTCACACCTTGCCCACAAACCATAGGGCAAGGAAACACGGTACGTCCTGTTCTTCTGACAAGTCCTCACTTTCCTTTAATTGTTAAGTATTGGTTACGAAAATTGTATAACTAACAAGGTAAGAAATAAGCACGTAATGGTAATGTTCACTTCGTTTCCATATTACAGGAAAGGGAAGGTGTCGCGTAGATGATATAATTCTCATGTAGAAGGAAATCCTGGAGCAAAAGCAAAACCTCCTTGGACTGGGAGGTACTTGTACCTGCAATTTACATCCTAGCATCTATCTCCACAGCTGAAATTTATGCTAACCTTAAGAAATTTGTTTTAGTCACGCATATCACTTTTGGAAAATACTCAAAGTCAAGTCAAGGATTCAACCAATTTAAAGGAATGATTCATATTCACACTTTAGATTTTATTATGACCGTTTGGACGGTCAAAACAAATTTAGAAACATACACGGTCGGTGGTCCGTACTGGACTGGTAAGTCAATCTTGAGCAAAGCAGGGTGTTGATTGGATTTGTATTAAATAGGGACCGGAACTAAACTTCTAAAGCAAATATTTGGGTCTGAAATTCTTGGAGCTAACCTTAAGAAATTTGTTTTAGTCACGCATATCACTTTTGGAAAATACTCAAAGTCAAGTCAAGGATTCAACCAATTTAAAGGAATGATTCATATTCGCACTTTAGATTTTATTATGACCGTTTGGACGGTCAAAACAAATTTAAAAACATACACGGTTGGTGGTCCGTACTGGACTGGTTAGTCAATCTTGAGCAAAGCAGGGTGTTGATTGGATTTGTATTAAATAGGGACCGGAACTAAACTTCTAAAGCAAATATTTGGGTCTGAAATTCTTGGCGAAAGTTTAATGACTCTGTTTATTTTTATACAATGCTAAAGCATACAATTGCCGGCCGCCATAAGTTATCATCGCATGGGAAACACCTGCATCATTAAATCTGGAATGGACAATAAAAACAATGAGGAATTTTCCCACAAAAACTTGAAAATGAATTTCTTCAGGTGTGTATCGCCGATGCAATCGTTCGGGGAAATAAGGCATAACAAGTATTGTACACTGACTGTCTTACATGTTTAACATAATTCCAGAGAAATGAAACATAAAATTCACCCATGGATCTTGAACTACTAATCTCTATCTCAATGTCTTGTGTATTCACACCTGCCTGCGTGTGGCATGGCATATGGACCTTGCCTTGGCTATGGTTAAAAACCAAAACCAGTCAAAATATGTACAAATGTAGTCAAAATGTGAGTTCAAACGAGAGAAAGAAAATAGTTTTGTGGATTGGATTTGACCTCAATGGCCTAGAGTCCAACCATGCATCATGATCTCCCGCAAGCTTTTGACACTTTGGTCATTGTGGTGAAAAGGAATTAAAAAGGCGACAGGGTTAGAGTACGGAGTGAATCACCGTAGAGTGTCAGGTGCGAAAAAAATTTACATTTCATCCCCATGCATTACAAATCTTAAAAAAACTTGTCGACACGGTTTCAAGTCTTGTTTGTGTGACCCATGGCAGGAAGTCATGCAGACGCAAAGTATTTGTGGACAATCTCCCGCAGAGGTGTTTACACATCTGGACCCCATTGAAAATTTCACAGGGCCACATTTCTGATTCTGCTCTGGTCTAATTCACTCTCTCCTTTGAAATTCAGATGCAAAACTTCCACCTTTCTCATTTTTGCTTTTGCCTTTGCTTTCATCTCAAATCCAAACATCAACAGTTTTCCTATTATACAAATAGAAGACCCTGACGAAGCAAAGCTTTGGATTTGGCTTTGGCTTTCAACCTAGTCAACTTTTCAAAAACATTCATCACATCAGTCCTGCCGTGCCGTGCTTTCCATTTCTCCCACAGAGCTTTTACTTTATTCGCAATTCCAATGCAAAGACATTTTCATGTTTTCTTTAGAAATGAAAATTATTTTAGAGCCAGGAGTTCCCGCTAGGATGGTGAACCAAATTGGATTGCCTTGTCTACTTAATACCAAGCCAAGCTAACCTTAAATTTGCATACGCATTTCCATTTTATTTGGAATTACTTCGCATTCTGCAAATGATATTCGTCTCAGCATTTGAGCCCAAGACTGAGTCGTACTAGATGAAGAATTTGACATCCACCGTCTGGTTTAGGCATAATTAATTGCTTCCTCTTCCTGTATTGTGAAATAAGGAATGGAGGAAACGGAAAACGAAAAGGTAAAGAGGGAAATCACCTTTCTTTGGAAATTGAAGATAGGACGAAAATACCTCGAGTGCCTGTGCCATTTATTCCAACCTGCCTGCCATGTCACGCATCTTTCCAATGAAATTCCAATTAATTAGGGTTGAGAAAGTAGGTCAGACCTTATTCAATTCCAGATAACAATTCCAATTCCATTTTTGAAGTAAAAGCAGAAAATTTATAAATAATGTTAAAAATAAAATTTCCAATCAAAATTCTATTAAGAAACGGAAATAAAAAATGTTTCGTTGAAGTTTTGTATTTCCATATCTAGACATAACGTTGAGGATGACATGACATGAGATTCCGTACATTCCTCAACTCCATCGATCTTAATCGCTTGCGACAATATTACCCCGCCTGTCTAAGCCTAGTCCGTTCTATTTAGCATAGCCGACGAATCTCAATTCAGCTATTCACTCATCACTCTCACACATTTCCATTTACATTGAGAAAAGATGAGTGGCAGAAATGTCGGAAATAACCCCGGAATGTGTCAACCCATTTAATCCTCCTTTAAATCCACTTTCATTTCAACACCAAGTGCTTTTACTTGCCATAGCATTTGTATTCGTATTCAAAGCATTTCTCACTCTACTTTTATTCTGACAAATCGAATAAGTTTGCGATGGCAAAAAAAATACATTTCAGCCCGCCCGCCCGCTATGATCATAGCAAAGCAATTCCCAAAAAAATGTAAGTGAATGGAATTATGAAGGGTTGGCTAAATGCATTTAAAATGAGAAGATAGAAGAAATAGTTGAGTGACTGAGCACATTCTTAGTTTTATTTCCGTCATCAAATGTTCAGAAGGGTCCTTAAAATGTCATCAAGCTCCATACGTCTGCATGTGCGATACGCTCTGCTTTGCTTTCCAGGGGATATTGTTCCACTTGGAATTTTTCCAAATTTCTTCTTTTCAAAATATTGCTCAAAATCTAATGTGATGTAAAGTAATGGGAGAAAGCTTGGAAAAGTAATAGTAGTAATAGAACTCCCATGCATGGGCAGAGAAAACAAACATTTTACATCCACACACGCATTTATTCTACTACTGAACTCAAGGAGAAGAAAATCGAGATTTATATTTATTATATTTTTCCCTTCCTTCATCCGATCTGAAGGCAAGGCAAGTACAGCCTCAACCTCACATAAGTTCAATCTTAATGCCCTGGGATGTTAAAACCTATAAATACTCTACTCTTGGGTTGAGCCATAGTGCAGTTAGAGCTATTATAGATTACTAAACGAGCCCCATTTCTTCACATTAGGAGGGATGAATTAGTGAAATGAAATAGAAAACAATAAATTTTGTACGGCTTTGCAGAATTTATTGTAGAAGAAATATGGCAAAACTTTTTATATTTACGATTTTCCCATTTTTTTTCAAAATGAGCGATTATTGCCAGAGTATACCAGATAGAAGCTTATGGTCTGCGACTGCGACTATTTCCACACAAATATCAGAGATGAGCCGAAACTCATCGCAAAAATATTTGACTTGCCGTTCCATCATCCGAGGTGGCTAACCTCATCATTTCTGGTCTACCATTCCTATTGTCCTCCACACTTTATTCTAAATTTGATCTTAATTATAAGCCTCCACTTCAAAGGAACGGAGAACAATTGGTGAAATCGATAGAAGAAAAAAGCCTGCCTGCCTGAACCAAGCCAAAGTTGACGGCAAGTTGAGTTGGGCTATTTCTTATTTCTTTCCTTTTAGCAAAATCGATTTCCTCTGCCTATAAAGCTCTCGCAGATTGTTCTTATAATTAACTTAGACTTTGGCCAATGGATGGATGGATGCGTTGGATGAATCCACTGACTTTTATCTGAACATAACAGCCCAGGTAGACTACCCGGGCCGGGCATCATAGTTCCATTAACCTGCCGTGCTCCATGTAAGATGAGGTTAATTCAAAAACTCGAGTAAAAGCGAAGGAAGGAAGGAAGAGCAATGAAATTCGGATCTTGTTTCGGTTCTTTTGAAAGAGTAGTAAGCTCTCGCCAAAGGCAATAAGATAGGAAACATTATTAAACCGTATGTGGTAAACTTAAGCCCACTGCTCTAGTCTAATACATTAGGTAAGCTAGTCTAGGCTCTAGCTGCACTATACTTTTACTTCACGATTTAAAGCTACTACAGCTATGCCTGCCTATACCTATACCGCCACTAAATCCCCTGCTGATTCTACCTACAGGAAAGTGAAATTGATTGGTTTGTTTAACGAGATTTTACTCGAAAGGATTGACCAGCACTCAAGAATATTAAAACAATTTCATTTCGTTAAATTCTGGGATTTATGGCATGGTAAAGAGGATATCCGGTCGGAAGGACTAGTTGTTCATTATTTTCTAATTTGTATCATGTCACTTAGATTTGACTAATGCACATCCATTTTAATCATTCAATTCAAAGAGGCTTAATTTGCATTTCGTGTTGACTGATGTTTGTAAATTAATGAGAAATAGTGGCAGATTAAATCTCTCATCAAAAGTTTGTTTGATGCAGATTCTGACCGATGGATCCATACAGCTCAGGGCCACCTAAGTATGAAAGTACTAGGAAGAAATGTAACGAGCTTTTATGTAAAATGTGTGGCTGACTAGTATGCATAAAATATCTTTGTTGATTCAAAATCTCGCCAAATTTTCTATCCATTGAAGTTTTGTATTTCCTTTGATCTCAGAAACCAGCATAGTCATTAGTCACTAATAGTGGCTTAGTAAGCTAACTCTACCGATATAAAGCATATTTTTAGGAAAACATCATAAAACTATAAAGTAAGCATGAGATAATTGGGAATGCAACAGAGAATTGAGCGCTTTAAAGCATTTCTACCACATCCGTACCTTGTCCATTATCCTAAATCAGAGCAGATTTTAAATTGGAAATGACCTGCAATGCAATGCAATGCAAGGTAAGGCAGTGCGCCACGCCGCCTGCTAGCTAAAATTGAGTTGCTCATCTTTCTTCCTAGTATTCTTTGACCTTAACGACTCTTCATTCTATTCAGGAGCAAATTTATGATGGACAGGAGATAAACTTATTATTATAAACGAGTGTCGGCTTCTCCTCTGTTCCGTTTGGGTGTTGGCTGTGAAGTTAATTAGAGTTGGAAGAGATAACCAGTAAATGTGTTATCTGCAGCACGCGGGAAATAATGGACAATCCAATGGAATACAAGAGAATAATGAGAAGTAAATGAGGAGGTAAACAGAGTCTTTAAGAGTCCCATTACTCAAATCTCAATTAACTCGCTCCGTCTGACCTGCCTCGACTGGACACTCAACCATGAAATTGGAATGGAATGAAAAAGTAGAGTCGGCTTCTGCTCTTATCTTGTTGTGGGTGATTTCAGGATGGACGCGATACGATAGGATAAGATACGAACGAGGGTGTTGGGAGTAGGAGTAATGAGTTAAACACCAGAAAACAAGTGCTGCTGCCTGTTCAATCGATCTCTCTTCTCTTCAAGAATCCCAACACCTGTCCACTCAAACTTAATCTCACCTTTCCATCCAACAACCCTAACAATTTGATCTATGTGTGCGAAGTGAGGTAATTTGAGCTTAACACTTCACACTCAACATTTTACCGAATGGTGAATGGATTACTTCTATGCACTTATTTCAGAGTAGCCTGAAAGTCCATTATTCATAGAAATAATTCTTAATACGAACTCGTTTTAAAATATATTTGATCTCAATCATTATTTAAGGACGCAGAAAAGAAAGTTAGACATTGCATTGCGATTTTTGTCAAAGAATGAACAAAGTAAAAATATCAGAACAAAGAACTAAAAATACAAAGCTGTTTTGCTCATTAAACCTGTTTTGCGTTGTTTCTTTGAAAATATGAGATCATAGTCACAAGATGTAATCTCAAGATAATGATTTTGTTTGTGTTACAAATAATTCATAAGTTCTCTACGCTTTGCCGTCAAAGTCATCAGTTTTCCAGCTGGATAAGATTTCCTGAAAAATCTCTGAGTACCTTGCCTACCTAAGCATAAGCATGTTGGTCTCTCACGAACGAACCCTTACATAAAATCAAATCTACAGTCTGGCTGACGCTGATTCATTTGCAAAAGCACATGAAGGACTGTATTTTGCTTGTGCAGATTTTTTAGGAAATAGCAAAGGCCATGAATTTTATCTCTAATCGTAAACAAGTAGTGTGATGATCTGCATGCATCTTTTTTTTTAAATATTGCGTAGTTGATATTGAATACGCACTATCAGGTTTGTTTTTGTCAACCTCTGTTTTTTCAAGAAATAGTCACCAAAAATTAACGATGTGACTCACACTGCATGAAGGGGTTAGGACCGGACGGGTATAAAATCACAAAATTTCTGCGCTTCAGATCATTCCAAAACTTTCTCTCTCAAGCTGAAAAAGCTAAGAAATCATACAATTTTAACTTCTGGGCAAAAGCCAGGTACTTTACCTTCTCCGTTTATCAACAATAAAGAAAATTATTTACTTTAATTTTAAATCCAAAATCTAATTTAGTACTTAATACAAATTTGGCATCTTGTTAAAAATAAACTTGATCTGATACTTTTCTTTCATTTATTGATTTCAGGATAAATCGAGCCAAGATGCCTAAGGACAAGCCTCTGGACAATAATTCCGTGTTCCGTGCAGTTAGCAACGGACTGGACAAAGTATTGGGAACAACATATGACAATCATAAGGAGAGCATAATCCGTGGAACTGTTCATGCTGCCTATCATCAGGCCCAAGGTTTCATCAATGACAATCCGCGTGAGTACGAGCGTGCTAAGGATCAGTGGAACACTGCTTGGGGTGGTGCCACGGACAATTTGAAGAAATACGATGCTTCCAAGAAATAAAATCTTCTCAAGCAATCCAATTTTTTGGTATATCTCATTAAACATTCATTTGATTTCAAATTTTTAATTTTTCTTTCGAGTTTGTCAAAATTTGGTTGAATATATTTGAATAAAATCTGACATTGTAATTTGCAAGGTGATTAGTCTTTGCTATTTGTGCCCGTTGTTTTTATTTCACGAAAAGAATAAAGCAGTTCAAATTCTCATATAAAATAGAGTTAGTTTAGCTCAACGCGTTTCTTGAATTTTTACTCGTTCCAGACAGGATAAACAAATCCTGGGTCTTGGCCCTGGTGCCTAAATTCGTTAATCATTCACGTCATGTAGGGTGTGAATGCGGCCCCAGAGGTCACGGAGTCCACAGGGGTTTTATTTTCATCTTTGTCTGAGAAAATAGAGAGGAAGAGTCAGTCCAACTATTTGTGCATTCAATCCATTGTATTGTCCAGTAGCCATTGCAAAAGTAATCATTTCAATCCACGACTACTAATGTACTTTGAGTGCAGTAGTATAATTTACAGTAGCATCAATTCAAGCCTAGGACTTCACGCGCACAGTTGGCGCACAATTGCTCATGTAGAATATAAAATTATTGAAGGAATTCTTTCATGCAATTATTCTTGACCCCCACACCCTCGTTGAATCGTTTGTTGAATAAAATATAATCAAAATGGACGGTAGGCAAGCCCGGATCCGAATATCACGTTTTATCTAACGAGGTAGCCAAGCCAAACCCAATGTCAAGTCAAGGGTGCAAAGAGAATTAATTTTATATCCGGGAGTGCAAGTGCAACCTGTCATCCCATTTGAATTTTCTGATGCTACCACCTTGTCAATAGATTCACGAACGACAAGATCTCTCGAATGCTGAACGTGATGCAATATATCCTGATATATAGGACTACTCCTATAAAGTCTTGTAATTCAATAATACATAAAAGAATTCACAACATGAACGATGCCTATCAAAACAGATACGGGCTGTAGGCGTAGGATCACTGAGAAAGTAAAAGCAATTCGAAATGGGCAAGCCTGAAGCTAAGAAAAAGAAAAATATGAGTTCGATTTCACTCAATCGAATTGAATCGCCCCGAATGGGGAGAACGTGACCACTTCCCCACAAATGACAACTGACCCTCATTGAAATTAATGCTTCGAGACGTCACTCCATCTTATAGAGGCATTGCAAATAAAATGAATGGGTTACGTTTCGCGAATTCCTTTTTTATTCCTTACATCTTTCCTCTCTACATTAAAGGGCAAAGGGAAGGAAGGGGCAGGCCGGGCGGGCGGGTCATGGTTGAGGTAATTGAAAATGCTAGTGATCTTTTGGGCGTAAAAACATTTTGGATGGCAATGGCAGAGAGAGAAGAAATTGAAGAAACTCCTATCTCTTTTTTTCGATTTCGTTTTACAATGCAGTGCATGTGGAGTATTTACTTTTTTATTGTTGTTTGGATTGCAGAGAAGGAGATTGGAATGCCTTATATGTCCGCCTGAGTTTTCTCAATGTTATTTAGATTTGGTTGCTTTCTTTGGGTTCATTCATAAAAGTTAGTTTGCATTGCATTCAACTACCAATTGGTTTCCCACGATTCATTTCAGTTGAATGGGTCTGAGGGTGTTCCGCAAAGAATTTTGCAATATTAACCCTGAAGTCTAAAGTTCACTTGATACACCTTGCCTAGTGGTTGCCCTGACCTCCCAGTTCTGTTCAGGTCTTTTCTGTTCAACCCTTTTTGCATGGGATCTCTGTAGTTAAGTTGATGCTTATCATTCTCATTCTCATTTTTCCTTTACGATTATTAGCAAGACCGAACCAAACGAAGCGTAGCGTAGCCTCTCTCCTCCTTAAAAATCTCAAATTGGATGAAATTGATTTATGTGACTACATTCTGAGCATTTTATTTGCTCTTTACGGGAAAATGAGTCGTGTCATTAGCCCTCCCTCCAAGAAACTCGTCAAATGACAATTAAAATGACATTAAAACTTTTCGAGTTTATCGAAAATGTTATGGGCTTGGTTTTGCATTTGTTTGGCTATTCCCTCTCAGCTGATGGGTCATAATACGAGAAGGACAAACCAAACATGCATGCAAAAAGGTTTTTGTTGTTTTTCATCCTTAATTACCCATTTAAAGTTACGGCGACTTAACATTATGACTAGTGCAGAAACAGTAAAATTTAATTTGAGACAGGCAAAGATTATGTGTTTCCTTAGGAAGAAGATGCCAACAAAAATTTCCTTGTTCGACGACAGTAAAAGAGAATTTTAATATTTATTATGGAAAAGTACCTCTGTGCTCTGAATCTAGTTCAGAAGATAAAAAAACAAAGTAGGTTAGTCGATCCTTGTCGTCATGTTATATGACACGATTACCCTTGCTAACCTAAGGACGACATACGTATATGGCATTGAGTACAAAGTTGGCA
>WJEZ01003275.1:0-11193 GCA_009869925.1 Thalassaphorura encarpata
CATACGTTCTATTTTGTAATTTTGTCCCTTTGTGTACCGTGTAGAAGAACAAAAACCTAATTTATTTTAGCATTCACGTTTAATGCGAACCGTCCTTGTCCCTAATGAATTGTAGAAACTCATTGTACGATTGTGTTTCAAACAGATTAGGTTGTAAAACTGTGAGCACGTTTATGTAATCCTGTGTAATATTTTTCTTTCAATTCCTACGATCCTCATCATCCTCACGGCTTTCATTCTAACACTTTCATTTTCAGGGTTCTTTCCAGTTGTAATATTGCAAATGTGGACCGAGGAGCTTTCTACAAACTTCACGTGCTTGAGACATTGTAAGTAAAATTTACGTTTTATGAAACAAATGGGCACCGTACTCTGGTCCTCTCGTAGTTAGTTTAAAATCGATGCGTTACAGAAAATTATAAACCTTCCTTGTGTATTTGAGCATTTCTTTATGTGTAAATGAATTACCAGCTTAAACTTAAGTATGAGGAACACCGCAATGAAAATAAAATATGGCGAAATCTCTCGCACTCTAATGTTATTTTGAGTACCTAATAGGCCAGAGATTAATTTAGCCAACATAGTGAAAGCAAATTATTTTGACATTTGAGAAATAAATTTCCCTGAGTCTGACACACTGTAAAATAGGCATTGGATGGCGGAACCCGGCACGGGTGGTCTGGTCTGGTGAATGGTGAAGTTCCCGGTTATGCCTTTCTCAGAAATTGAATACATTCAAGTCTACGTACGTAGGAAGCTTCGTTTACAACCGACGCGACGGCGAAATCATAAGAAATATTTTTCTTGTTTCTGATTATAATGGCAGTAGTTCCCTTGTGTGGTCCTAAATAGCTTCATTTAGGATACAAAGATTAGTAATGCCAAAAGTTTATTCAAAATTGGCCTAAAGATTTACGTTATAAATAGAAAATATGTTTTTAGAGTCACAGATTAGAAGGAATTGACGCTTTTGTTTTTGACTGACTCCTTACGACTACTTGACTATCTACCACTTTCGCAGCATTTTATTTTGTGAGTAGTGAAAACAAAGAAGGCAAAGTAGGGGCTCGGGAAGTCACAAATTAGAAGGAATTGACGCTTTTGTTTTTGACTGACTCCTTACGACTACTTGACTATCTACCACTTTCGCAGCATTTTATTTTGTGAGTAGTGAAAACAAAGAAGACAAAGTAGGGGCTCGGGAAGTGTTTACTTTGATGACAACCAAATAAAAGAAAGTAGCACAGGAGGGATTGGGTAGTTAATGGAAGCTTTTTGCTAAATTTATTGTTTCTCTTGTAGACATTTGACAGACAATCAACTTCAGAGGATTCCAAATGGGACTTTTCTTGGAAATTTAAATCTACTCAAACTCTACATCGGCTACAACAAGATTTCAACAATAGAACCAGGAGGATTTAGAGGATTTGTCTACGCTTCTTGAGCTGTAAGTTAAGAATTCACACAAAAGTATTCAACGCCCACTGAACTGATCTATTTGTATGTATTTAAATACTTCGTTAGCTTTTACCACTACCTGTTCAAGGAACAACTTCTCTTTGACCTATCGAGTTTGTTAATAAGTTTTAATTCTGTGTAAGCTGATTTGATAAGTTAACCTTGATTTGTTTGAAGTCTCGAAAGTTTCTTGTGCTAAATGGGAATCAAATATATTAATGTCAATAAATCAAAAGTTCAAAAGCGCTTTTAATGAGAACAGAAATAAACAGGTAAAAAGTAATCCGCTTTCAAAAAATTAATTGTAGCCAGACAGAATCTCCAATTGTTAGTGAATTTAATTAAATCCTGGAGAATAACTTTTGCACTTCTCACTGAATCCGAAGAATATAAACGTAGAAAGTGGAACTTTCAGACTACAATGAGTGAACTTGTTGGACTGGGCGAGTAATCCAATTACTTGGGGTGGGTCACATAGTAGTCAAAACTGACTTTCTTTGTGCTTGCTTGCAGGGACATCCGACACAATTCAATTGAAAGGACAGAGAATATTTTCATTCCACTCAAATCTATTACGGATACTGTAAGTCAAGTCCTGAGGAATTTCACTCTTTAATTTTAAATTAAACTGCCCGAAAATGCTTGGATCCTTTTCATATTCCTGGAGGATTTGTGCTTTTGCTCCAGGAGGTTTGATGAAAATTATAAATTCAAATAGAGTCACCATATTTGCGGTGGGACGTCTATGACCTTGTTTATATGTTGATGCATGTAATGTGCGAGTAGATTAGCTCCATAAGCTGAAATTGGCTCACCCAAATATTCCTTCTCAATTTGCATAATATTTAACTTTCTGAAAATTCGATTTTAGAGTTCCTTGGTTTATTATGTGCATGGCTAATCCCAGCCCGAGATCGTTTCCGTTTCACATGCTAGCAACAGATCGACTTTACTTTCCCCAAGCACTTGAAGTCAAGTCAAGTGTGTCTAGTCCAAGTCTAGCAAAGCTAGCTGATGTTACCCGCCCTTGACTTATATGTACGTACTCTATTTCACCGAATAATACATTAGGAATATCTTTCCTTTTCCCTTAGAGATTTAAGTCACAACAGGATTCAAGTTATAGGACGGAATTCTTACAACGGTCTGGACATGCTGGAAGTCCTTTCCCTTTCTTCTAATGAGATAAGTTCCATTCAAAGGAATTCCTTTGAACACTTGTCTACACTCAAGACTTTGTAAGTCAAATCCACTTCAATTCTAGTCTTAGCCTTTGCTTCTCACCTTTTCATCATGGTGGTTTCTTAGAGAAAGTGATCAACACTAATTTACGAGTACACAACAAGAAAATGCCCTCATACTACACTACACAGGCGTAGGAATGTGAAAAGATTAAATACACACGAATTGTTTCTATGAATGCAAAAAGTTAGTTCTGAACTCTAAGCATAGAATTACCTTGAAAGGTACAAATATTCTTATTTTTCAAGAACAATGCGCAATTATTTTCCTCTCACTTTTTACGTATTTTCATTTCCTTACCTGGATTGCGCTCTGTCCGATGCTATTGTTTTTCATTAAGAGAAATGTAATTTTATAGCTAATTTCTACAAATTAACAACTACATGATAGGAAATTATTTGACTCAGAAAGTTTTATAATTGAAAAACTAATAATAATTACTTCATTCTCATCTTTCTGCACTCAAAACTCGGCGTCATCCTAGGATGTAATATTAATTAAAATCTCCACTTCCATTGCCTTTGTCTAAGTTTCACATGACACTCTCGAAGTTATTATTTCTGCTTATAATCACCCCTGTAGTTCGAGTATGAGTGGAGTAAGAGAGGTTGGATCTCGGATGAGACGTAGTAATTCTCGTCACATTTTCTTGAAAGTCAATGAATCAAACGAGAGTCAGAAATCTGCTCATCTCTCCTTGGGTACGTACGAGATAGGGCAATTCGTTTAGGCAGGCAGACAGGATATGGCGAATATTTAATCAAAAACATCAAAAGACCACTATTTCATTTTCCATTTCTCTCCATCACTGTTAAAATTCTATTATAAACTTTGATTTTAAATTGGATGATTTCAACAGGTACTTGTCTTGGAATAAGACTCAAAGTTTTGGAATCGCACGGATTTTGTAATCTTCATTCTCTCGTAGATTTGTGAGTTTACACTTTATTTCTTATTTATTCAAAAGGACAAATAATAATTAGTTCGCTGTAAATTTAATTGTGGATTCATGAAAAGGTTATAATTACAAACATCCGTAGACAAGATTTATATTTATATTTTCCATTGCTCTCGGACTAATCTCCGGGTACAACAAAGGCGGCGATATCTCATGTTTCCTGTTTTTCGCTGATTCAGTTCTCTTCATACTTCAGAGAATCATTAACACTAATTGTGATGGTCAGCATTGACTCAGTCTACTGCGGTTAAGGCAATTAGTTTTTGATTGCGTCAGGATAAATTACAAACTACAAAATAGAGCGAAAGTTTATTTATAGCACGTTCTCGCGAAGTATTTGTTTCGAGAAAGACCACTACAATTAACCAATTTTAGTCTACTGATGTGTTTTCCAGTTTCTAAATCAATACTTTGACATTTTGTGGTTGGCTGATTTTTCACAGGAAAATGTGTAAGCGTAGATAAAAGGTTTGATTGCTCGTTTATTGAATGATCGATACAATGAAATGGACAATGGAGAATTATTATTGTGTCTCGCTTATACGTGACGAGAAGCTCAATATCCTACGCGAAAGGGCTTTGGAACAAAAGTCACTTGGATTATATGGAACATTAATCCTTTTAGCACTCTTCATGTCATCTCGTCATGTGAAATATTGATGAAAATTCTTTTTACGTTGTATTACAAGTTTCAATTTCTGTTAACCCTTTTGGATTATGAACTGAAGTTGTCCGCATCATCAGTTTTCTAATAAATTTAATGAGCCGTGTCTAATTACTTTATAGACGGGTGAATGGCAATGAATTGGTTCAAATTGATTCCGATGCTTTCGTCTGTCTTCACCAGCTACAGTCATTGTGAGTTCCCTTTCCAAGAAAAATTCATATAACTTATGATTTTACTTAAATCCATACGGACAGTAGTCTTAAAGTTAGTTTCTTCTGATCTTTCATATATTTCGTCAACCAAGAGAATTTGCTTTGACTCAATGACATGAGTCTAATGAATTTTATAAAGTTTCTTGAGCACAAAATTGATCTCGATAGACGATCTTTGAAAGTACACAAAGACAAAACCCTCAATAAGAGATGAAAATTCGAAATATCTTCTCCTTCGTTTGCAGGAATTTAGCTGGAAATCAGTTTGGAGAACTTCAAAATGGTTCAATAATATTCCAAAACCTCACAACGCTTGAACATATGTAAGTACAATTCTCAAACGGAAAAGTGCCAATAAGAAAGTATGAGACCATTTTAGCATATTTTAATTATGAATGTGATGTTGTTATATTTAGAGAATTTGACCAATTCTGGATGTGTGGATGGGCACTACACGTTAGATCTTGTCAGCCTAAGGGAGATGGGATTTCTTCTGATAAAAATCTTTTGGACAACATTGTACTTCGAACTTGGTAATCATTAGTTTCATTAAACTGATTTTTGTAAGAAAGCCAATATTGTATTACAACTCTTCTAAGTCTAAGAAACTCTAAAAAATGTTCGATAAATATTCAATACAAGCCGTAGCTGTCTCATTAGTCGTCTCATATCATAAATTTGATTTTTTAATAAAATTCTTTTCCAGCGTCTGGATTATGGGATTAGTCGGAGTTTTTGGAAATCTATTCGTGATCGCAAGCCGGTTAATCCTAAGGGAACCTAACCGCATTCACTCATTTTATATAAAGAATTTAGCAGTAGGGGATTTGCTCATGGGACTCTTCCTCTTATCAATTGCCATCCATGATCAAAAATTCAGAGGAAACTTTCTTCAGCAGCAGCATGTATGGAGACATTCTACCACATGTCAAATTTCTGGTGAGTGAATTATCTAGGGATTCCGAAATGGATCCAATTCATATGTAGATTTAAAACCCGACAAAATGGACCCTTCTCACCCGTTTCCAACTTTCACTTACGTTTGATAAATTGACAACGTGAGATCTTGGGAAGTATGATTTTTAAACTTTGGTCTCTAGGATTACTTGGGACTTGGAGTTCGGAAGCATCAGTTCTGATGCTAGCGTTGATCACAATGGATCGATACATTTCAATCGTTCGACCATTTGCGGACAAAGTGGTTTCTCTCACTCCTGCCGTCCTAATTATTAGGAGGACTTTGGCTGATTTCATTTTTACTCTCGTATCTTCCACTTTCTGGACTTTTTGAAAACTACTTTGGAAAGGATTTTTATTCAGGCAATGGGTTATGTCTCCCACTCCAAATACACAATCCATTCGATCCAGGATTCGAATATTCTTTTGTACTTTTTGTCATTCTCAATTCCATTGCTTTTGGTTTTATTTCGTACGCTTACTGGAAAATGCTAAGGATTATCCAGAAATCTGCACTAAGGATTCGGTCCAATCAATTGAAACAAGATGGTATCCTTGCCAAAAGGTTTGGTCTCATTGTCTTGACGGACTTCTTGTGTTGGGCTCCAGTGATTACGGCTAAAATTGTGGCTATGGCTGGTTAGTTGACCACTTACATGTACAAGGTGCTTAGTGCACTCAAGACGCAATAAATAATAAATTAGTAGTGACATTCATCAAAAATTTATTGCGCAGGGGTTTCGGTCCATCCGGATTTGTATGCTTGGCTTGCAGTCTTTGTGCTCCCTGTGAACTCTGCTTTGAACCCTATCATTTACACTTTGACAACAAAACTCTTTATCCAGCAGGTAACTCTGGCAAGACACCCCTTTTTTATATGTTGCTAAGTACGTGCGTCATTTGTAAAGATCACGAAAGCAACAACATCAATTCAAAAGAAATTGACAAGACGCAGAGCCTCTGAAGATTCTTCTATCTCCTTGTCCGTGTTTAATCGAGTAAAAGCTCAAAGGGTATGTCATATCATATTGAATAATGCATTCATGCACAAAACATACTGCTTGGCTATTTATTTGTGATCTGACACCTTTTTAATATACAGTTTCAATTATAGCAACAGACAATGACAACTTCTGTGCAAAATTCATTAAGGTGCACAACGGGTGTCGTCAAACCAAATGTACACACGATACTTGGAAAATCTCAATCTCAGGGTCAGAATGTTGCAACTGGAACTATACCAGTCCAAATGAAAGTTTAAATTAATTTATTAACAGTTTAAACTTTATTGAGAAATGTTAAACTAAATGTTGCATACATGTCAAAGTAATAAATAAATTATTTACCCTGTATTACATAAAGTCTTGTCCGTTTCAACTCATTTAATAAAAAACTCGAAAAACATCATCATCAACAGTTAATTATCGAGTGAAAGGTTAAGATTATAATTAAATTTCACGCTACGAATGAATACAGGATTTTTATAGTTATAAAAACTAAAAAACTATAAGGCAAGCCTTAAGCAAGTTACACGATTATAAATAAATTCAAGATCCAAATTGATTAGGACCGTAAGGATACGTCAAATAACTGGTCAAGAAATTGATCAGTGGATTAAAAAATAAATAAATTCGTTGTAAAATCTCATACAAAAACAAAATGCAATTCGGCCGAACTGCTCTGCCTTGAGAGGGCCCGGGAGTCCGGCAAATATTTGAAGTGAAAGTTTTGAAGAATCAAGTTTCGTTTCGCCAATTTTACAAATATTGGTTATTTTAGTGTTTTTTAAATTGCTGTATTGACGGACTTACTAAAAGTTGAATTTTGAGGAGGTTAATAAGTTTTAAATCATTAAATTTTTGCCTACGTCAAGAATTAATTGCAATTGGAGGGACTGGATATTGCCATTGCCATCAGTTGTCAACTCTGTCTGCAGTCATCATAGGCTAAAGAATGAATCCTCTAACGTAAGTATTCGATTTTCTTAAATATCAAATAACTAACTAACACCCCTATCCTGTCTGTACCAAAAAGAAAAAAATTTCGACCGCTTAGAATCATGAACATTTCCATTCTTCCTACTAGTAAGATTTATAAAAGATGTTACGAAGCCACGATATGGCGAAATCCCTGCCATGATTTGATTTTGAAATATCTCATTTCTAGACCACTGCTCTTGATTTGAATAACGAATTATTCCTGCTAGTTGTTATCCGAATTTGGATTGGACCAGTCTACAGGTTTTCATTGAAAATGTCAAGCCAAATAATGTTGCCACATTTGTAGCGACGAAAAATGTATTCTGATTCTTCAGAAATTCGTTTCTAGTTCGATTTTACAGCTCATGCCAGATGTCACAATGACTTATGTTTGATGCATGTCAAAAGCAAGGTATGGAGGCATACGTATGAAATAGAATTTAGACAAGACTCGCATTTATTTACCGGAATAACAAGAATACTTGTGTAGTACAAATTATTATTTTGAAATATGGATATATAATGTATATACTCAATAATAATATACTCAATCGTGTCTTGGATTTTAACCGTAACTGTAAGCCTTCTTATACGTAAATATCGCAAAGATAATGCCAAGAAGTTGAAGCAAACCCAAAATAACTCCCACCACGATAGCAGTAGTTTTCCGACCTTGGCTCAGCAATTCATCTTTGAGTTTGTAGTAACATCCAAATCGAGCATATGAGTTCAATTCGGTTGGATCGTTTTGGCAAGCTTGAATGTCAATCGGAGTTCCTTGAATGCAACAAGCTGGGGGAACCTTGAATGGAGTTCCTGCTCTATATTCTGCAAAATCAGAACCGTCATTTATTCCACAGCATTTGAATTCAACCATGATCCCATTTAATGTTCCTGCAAATCCTTCCTGTGATGTCCCATCTTGTACAGTTTTGAATTTTAGATCAACATTGTCAACTAGAATATTCCTCGTTTCCTCCTCTAGTCTTGGTCCAAATATTGTTAAGATGAGGATGACTGCCACGAGCTCCAGAATAAAAATTATGCCCAGAAGTAAAGTGTAAAAGCCAAGGAGAAAGCGAGACTCCTTGACTGCACCACAATATCCCAAGAAACTCAAGAGAAATATTAATGAACCAAACCCAATCAGAACAAATCCTCCTTGAGAGACCAAATTGATTAGAGTTTCTTTTCCTTCTCCGATTGTATCAATATTATCCACCAGCTCTTTAAGTTTTCCACTGAAACTATCGTCTGTAGCAATCCAAATCCCGATCCCAAGAAGAGCTCCTCCGATTACGATGAAAATGAAATTGTATATACAGAAAAGGAGTCTGACGGCATTCATTTTGAAGAGAAAGCGTAGCACCTAGTTGAGATCTTCTTTTTAAAATAAAAACATTGAGATTAGTGTCAAAAACTTTGTGTGCTACTAGTTTATAAATTTAAGGTTATTATTTGTTAGTAAAACTTTAAATTTTGTACCCGAAAAACAGCTCTGATAGAATCCGTAGATATTTTGGTTGTCAAATTATTTAATATGGACGAAATCGGCTTCCGAATAATTTGTATGGTTAGGATGAATTTTGCTTATGTACTATTAATTTGGTTTTTGTATTCGCTTTAATCAGTTAATCTTATCAGCAAGAGGAGGGATTCGAGTTCATAGACTTTTAGTTTTAGCCCAGTCCACTGCTCTACTATTAAAGATAAACTAGTTGAGTTTATTTTACAAATCCTTTCCTCCTGAAAGTCCCCAGTCAGTCAGGACTATGACGTACACATTCTGTATTTAGAAGGAATAGTACGATGGAAATGGAAATGTATGCGATTCGTCACCTGCACCCATTGCTGCCTCGCATTAGAGGAAATTGGATCAACTAAATTCTAACCCCAACATACTACCTATGATACGACACAACGAATAAATTTTAATGAGGGTGGACAATGCGAAGCGTCATTTGTAATATTTGGCTCAACTTCCTCTTCCAGCATGAATAAACATAGTTTGTTGCGTAAATTTCCTAATTATTATGACTAATTAATGTTAATTTAAAACACCTGCTGGCTGGCACATGTGTGCATAGTACAAGAAAGTCAATGTATTCTTTGTATTGATTGTTACCTCAAAAGGTTTTCATTGCCAAAATGACGAAAGGAGGTTACTGCCTTTGTGAAATATTTTTTACTGTATTAAGAGAACTTTACTTGACTTTTTTCATAACTACTAGAATTATTTTTAAACTGCGTAAGTTTGGCTTCTGAACGTTAAGTTATTCCCCTGATTATAATTTCAACTCTTATGGAAATGGTTCTTGTAAATCCATGGCTGTCCCTAATTTCAATTTGAAAGGTGAATGCTATGCTACCTGATACCTTGATTGATCTGTTTTTGAAGCCTTTTAAGTTCACTTTTTTTGCCTGCAAATATTGATTTACCCTCTAACAAAAACGCACATTGGAGCCAAATACCATTATTTTGACTGTTACTCTGGTTAGCTCCTGTACAGGTGTGAATATTTGTCAAGCTTTCTGATAAGATTTGCCCTACTTGTCTTGTCTGCAATTCCTGCTAAGGATTCTCACAAAATTTGAACATTACTAATGCTCCAGACGATATGGATAGGTCACTTGTATGTGACCTATATCGTTTCTGAACGGCATCCGGGATCTGTTTATATCGGGCCACATAATTAGTCTAGGCAAAATGTATATAACCTAGGTCGCATGTAAGTGATATAACGTATTTATGTATACGGAACATCCTGATCGAGATAGTTTGCTTAACTGGTTAGGGAAAATCCCTTCAAGCAAAGGCGAAAGCAAATTCTTATTATTTCGATGTACTGTCAATTGAATATTGCGTCATCGTCTGTGAAAGGAAGTAGAGTAATATTAGTACATCAACATTTTTAGGCATGCACTTTTTGATCGGAGGACTTGCTTTCGACGTCCCAATTAACAGCAATTATTGCTACGCCGCAGAATGCCAAACGATGACGTAATGTCAATTAATTTTCTATTTCAGGAATACAAGAAATATTACAAAGCTAAGCCAACAAGAACTTCGAGGTTCAGGAAAAACTTCATGGCATGATGAATACAAGGGATCAGCTTGGATCTTCGTCGGTGGTTTACCTTATGAGTTATCCGAAGGTGATGTCTTGTCGGTGTTTTCTCAATATGGTGAAATCGTCAACATTAACCTATGCCGAGATAAAGCTACTGGAAAGTCGAAAGGATTTGGGTTCGTGTGTTATGAAGATCAACGATCGACAATTTTAGCCGTGGACAATTTTAACGGAATCAAGGTAAATTCAAATGTTTTTATCATGGGATGTGGTATGAAGTTGCTTTAAACTCATTATTATTTTGATTTAGATTTGCAACCGCACAATAAGGGTTGATCATGTCAAGGATTATAAACCTCCAAAAGACACGGATAAAATAGATGACATAACAAGGGCATTGAGAGAAAAGGGATGCGCACCCAGTTCAACAGCCTCCGACCCTGCCCTAGGTGATGATTTGTTACTTCCTTTGCCTGATGCACAAAGAATTCCAAAAGATTTGAAGAGAATTAAGTCACCCCCTGATTCGGATTCTGACTCTGGTAGTACAAGGAAAAAACTTAAGAAGAGCAAGAAAAGCAAGTCAAAGAAAAGTAAAAAGAAGAAAGACAAGAAATCACATAAACACAAAAAGCGACACAGGGATTCT
>WJEZ01003276.1:0-11193 GCA_009869925.1 Thalassaphorura encarpata
AAACTTAATCTTGTGTAATTAACGAACTAAGCTTCATTTTTAAGATGTGCTCGTATTAGCCTCCATTTTGACAGGATCTCACAAGAAGAAGCTTTTAAATCGACTAATCTTGACTTGACCCAAAAATGTTGACAATTAGGGAGACAGGCTTTAAATTTAAGTAAAGTATTTTGTAATCTGACTTCAAGACGTGCATACATTTCAACATTATAAAGTGAATGTATAGGAAATAGGAATCTAGGAATCCCAGGAAGATGTGTCATGGTCGCTAAAAATAGGCTGGCCTTTCCAAAAACATTCATTCCAATGCAATGCTAACGCTAGGTTAACTCCCTTGCCTCTTTGTCCTAAGAATTGCATTTTAGATCCTGGAGTCAGAGTTTAGACTCATCAGCCAGCCTTATAAGCTATTAGGGCCACGAGCAAAGCAACTCCTCCGCTTTTTCCATCACAAAATAAAAAAAATTCCAAAATTACATGGGAATCACAAATCAAAATATTCTCGGATCTCAAAGCATTTCCTGTGAGATCTGTAATCTATGCAAATTCCATTCCATGGGATTTTTATTGACATGAAAAAAAATTCCAAGTCAAATAAAAGATGAACCTGATTGAGGCTATATCATCACACAGCACAGCCACAGGTCCGGTTGCTGTGAAATTCATCTTTGCTACGTACGAAGGCAAGGCAAAAGAATAATACACTGCACAACCAGCTAAACAAGCAAACGATCAAATCATGAACAACGTAGCACTAGCAGCACTCAGACATAGTTAGTCGTTCATAGATCCATAGTGCTGAGCTGCTGGTGTAAAAAAAAGTAGGTCAACAATTTTGAAACTTTCACACATCCCACATGACTTCGTGCAAAAAATAGTGAAGGAGGAGTAGTCTACTCTGCTGTTTTTACTACGCTCGCTCCTAGTCTCTCAACCACGAAATTTATTACATGAAATAGTAAATGGGATAAAATTCCTTTCATCATTTACTTGATCACCAAGACGCAACGGAACGACTTCCCATTCAATTTCAATTCAATTTAACTTGTTATCATCGTCAAGATTTCCATTTCAGAATCTTGCTCTAACACCTCAAATCCATTATCGCCTTTAGGTTGAAATTAATAAGGAAGCAAATGCGAAATGATCTCCTTATGTGCAAAATGAAAAAAAAACCTTGCGTTCCAATTATTATAGAAAAACCGGAAACATTTGTTGGCCAATCGAATGCAAAAAAATCACTGAAAACTTACAATGCAATAGATTTAGCAAGATTTTGACTATAATTCCTGGACACTGGAGGCGGACAAACTCAGTTAAATGCTTTTAGGACAAACAATGTCATCGTAGATCCCCTGTAGTGAGCTTCACTTATACTTTGTGGTAGTTTCCTAGCATTTAATACCATTTAAGCACAAAGAACCACAGGGAACTCAAATAGAAAAAGAATCCCGCAGATTCTAAGTGCCAAATCCCGGCCAATTAGCGGACAGCTAGCAAAAAGGGAGCAATGACCAGAATATTAGGGCAAATGACCGAGGGTCCATTCTGTGGAAAAATCCGTTAAATCCTAGAAAAGTTCTCAGTGTAAAAACGTTAAGTGGAAACCATGATACTCACTCAGCCAAACTTACAAGACTTGCGACAAGTAAAAAAGCATAAAACCGAATTTGGCGAAGAAAAGTAGGTCAATTCAATAAATTTCCCGTTCATAGGTCAATTTTTTCCACAAAAGTCTAGACAAGGCAAGTGGTACTTAAGAAAAAAGGGCAAATAGAGAATCGATGATCGATACTAATGCTAAAAAATCAAGAACATGATCAAGTTTCAAAGGAACTACTCAAAAAAATTCTGCTTGAATCTGGCTTTCAATTTACAAGTTATCGATAAATTAGACAGCATAACTAAAAAATGTTGAAAATAAGATTGACGAGTCATTTAATCCCGACGCTCGTCAAATCATCAAACTAATTGTAATCCGTAATCCATAAAACTTGGACATGCAATCAGCAATCAAATCAAATCTAGCATTGCACAAAAACTGCCTGAGCATGTCAAGCAGTTAAACTCATTTAAGCCTAAATCTACTTCCTTCTTCAAACCAGTCATTTGAATCAATTGCTAAACTCCATAGCTTTGCTTGCCCTTGCAATTTTGGCCAACCCAACACAATGTTGCCTAAGCAAATACCCATGCTAATTTGGCTAGGCCAGTTCCACGCCTAATGCCATCAATCATTTAGGTCTCAAAATGTAAAACGCTCGTGGGAAGGAAGACGAAACAAATCTTTTGCTCTTGCCCTATCCCAGCAAAAAGTGTCGCATCACGGGCATCAGCATCAGCATTTGCAAAAAATGGGTCAAAGTCAAAAAACAAAAAAAAAACATATGAAATATTCAAATTTTCCAGATGCCTTCCTTGCATGAAAAATATATAAACTGAACCTCTGAGCTTTGCATAATCCTCGTGTGTGGAAAACTAATACATACAATGAAATATTTATGTAGTAGAAGTAGACTACAATACTAACCCCACACAAATTCACTTTACACCTAACTTGGTTTGGCTATTGCATTTGCTGTTAGCGCTGCGTTAGGTTAAAAAGATAAAGATTTTTAGCTAGGCATAGGCTACACTACTATGTGACAGGCTGACTGCATTTTCCTAGTATTATTTGTATCATCGATTGACCTTCACACCTGCTCGAGCTCGCCGCCATATAAGCAAATGCAAAGCAAATTGCTAATGTATTTCAACCAGCTCAGAGCAAAAGTAAGGAAGTTATTAACATTAGGTCCCCATATGTGAAATCCGATACATCCCACACTTGAGTACTCAAATATATTCCACTGATCTTTTTTATTATCCAGACTGAATTTAATTTAAAATCATTCAGCCGCCTCGTATTTTAAAAAAAACCCAAATGTTTTTCAATACAGTAATAACCATGAAAAACCGAGGCACATGTTAAGCCTTCCACCTCACATTCAATCCATCTGCTCCTAATATTTCGTCCATCTGGGACATAGCAGAAAGAGCATTGTATTGTATTTAACCACACTACAAGATACGGGTAGAATGTCTCACGTCTAATTTTATGCATGTGGACACCACCACAAGAAGACAAGACAAGAGTAATCTTGTCCAAGACCAAGTCCAGGAAGGAAGGAAATAAAAGATAATGCATGTGGGCATTGGGCACACTTTGGCTTTGACTATGGCTAGGGTTACACATGGCAGTCTGTCTGGCAGACGCAGGCCAGGCCAGGCATCGTTCCGGGTTAAATAACAACAGATGCTAGTTTAGATCTGAACTGAACTGCACTTGAGGTGAGGACGAGAGTAATGAAATGGAATTTAAAACCACCAAGCACAAGTACCTAGTACTTGAGTCTTCATTTGTACTAAAAGGTCTAATAACAAACAGAAGACAAGGTGTCTCGAGAAGAAGCAGATGGAAGTTAAAGGTCACGACGCTATTTTTCCAATAATACTATGAAAAAGTCGGAGAATACCCATTCGCTTTCATTTTAAGAGAAGCCACCATAGCTAAAATCTAACGAGCCAATTTTAATCTAGACCATAGCCAAAGCCAATCAATTCATTACATAAAACATTGAAACCTAGTACTTGAGTCTTCATTTGTACTAAAAGGTCTAATAACAAACAGAAGACAAGGTGTCCCGAGAAGAAGCAGATGGAAGTTAAAGGTCACGACGCTATTTTTCCAATAATACTATGAAAAAAGTCGGAGAATACCGATTCGCTTTCATTTTTAGAGAACCCACCATAGCTAAAATCTAACGAGCCAACTTTAATCTAGACCATAGCCAAAGCCAATCAATTCATTACATAAAACATTGACAGCATATTGAGAGAGAGGAGAAAGCGAAGAGAGCCAATTAGGGTATAAAAAGAATGGATGGAATTACATAGCATGGCACTTGCACTAGTTATAACACGAGTGGATATAATCCATATATTAAAAGGAGAAAGCGAAGAGAGCCAATTAGGGTATAAAAAGAATGGATGGAATTACATAGCATGGCACTTGCACTAGTTATAACACGAGTGGATATAATCCATACATTAAATCGGCTGACTAACACACAGTACACCATGCAGAGCAGAGCAGTGCAGTGCCGTGGCCTGAACCTGACCTCCTGATCTCATTGTTGTCTTTTTTGACGACTACATTCATTTCTCATTGCGTAACACAACAATAGTGTAGTAGTCATTGGTGTTGTACAAAAGAAAGGCTACGCTAACAGGCAAACATATATGCCGTGGCCTGAACCTGACCTCCTGATCTCATTGTTGTCTTTTTTGACGACTACATTCATTTCTCATTGCGTAACACAACAATAGTGTAGTAGTCATTGGTGCCGTACAAAAGAAAGGCTACGCTAACAGGCAAACATATTATGCCATAGCATAATTACACTACACTTCCGTCAGAATTCGATTCGCTCATCTGTATAGATTCCTTTTCATTTTAAATTAAATTACAGGATTTTGTTGTTACGCTTGCGCTGGGATTGGTCAAATTAAATTCGTATACACATGCGCATTGCGCATATGCAAAATTTACAAAAATGGCCATAGTTTAGCACTTTAATTGTCGTCCTATCCTCTTTGAGTTTAGTTAAGCTGTACTACGTTGTATGTACGTTACGTACGTATTTCTCAGGCTGGCAAAGGCATATCTGACAGGGATTGTCCATAACCTACTGACATATTTAAAATACACTCCTCACTGCATCTCTGTGTCTGCAGGGCTAATGCTAATGCTAACACAGCTCATTCCTTTACTGCTTTTGATTTGCTTTGGTTTTCTTCTCCTCATTTCACTATCTTCCTTGCGCAATGTAACTTTGTAAAGCCAAAGCCATGCAATCCAATGTAAGACGTTTTATAACATTACGCGAAACATGATGGCTAACGGCTATGGACGACCACAACTTAAGTTAACCAAATCTGGACAGGCCAAGTGAATTAAAATCAGCAATGCAGTGGCAGTAGTAAATCAGTTCCTTATCTCAAAAAGGTTAAACATAATGGGAAATAATAAATTAAAAATTGACATGCGATTGCGATGCAATAAAATTTTGCAAGAAGTCAACGAAATGCCAAAATGTAGCTAAAAGCTATGGATAAAATCCGGTTCGGACAAGTAAGTAATATCCTTTAGCTTTTACCAATTGTTAGATTGAAATGAAATTGAATTTATCATTAAAAACCGCAACCGGTCAACCCGCATACCTAGCTCGTGGCACGCACTTTTTCAAGCAACATGACATGAAATCAGAATTTGTTCATTATCTTATGTTTCTCCTTCATTTCTAGACCACAACACTACTGCCTTTGGCCTACTGCTGCTGCGTGTGGCTTCAATTTCATTCCAATAATTACTTAGTTTACTTACCGCCACTATCTTTCTCATTATGAATGCAATTAAAATGTGATGGAATGAAATGAAATGGAGCAGCAGCAGAGGAAAAAAATGAGACCATTTTGTATATGAAACGGGAGACTATAAAATTATTCCTTCTCCTTCTGTTTTACTTCCTGAGCCCAGCCAAAGCCAAACCAGAAGAACTCACAATTTAGTTGCACAATACATTTTTGTAGTAGGGCAGGCACGCTTATGGCTATGGCTATAGTTAGGCATCTCCTTATAGCCTAGCAGCCTATAGAAAATGTTACTTGACCCATTTCTTTGTTGCACGCGAAGAATCAAATGGCCCACATTCAAATTATGTTCTCACCACTCGGAAGATTATGCAGATGTGGAAGTATGGTCGATCAGAGTTTTAGCTTAGCTTTAGAGCTAATGATCAATGATCATATTATATTACCGCATCATATCATATGGGCTTGAAATTATGTCATAAATCTCTTCTCAAGCGGAAAAAGAAATAAAATGCCAGAATAGCCAGAAGACATTCTTCAAAAATAAAGTTAAGGCATAGGAAAAGTATTTTTTGAACTGGTCGCTTCAATTTTGACTAAACATTAGCTTAAATTTTGCCATTTTCTGCGGAAACTTCTATAGTATCTTGCCGACTTTCTCATAGACTAATAATTAACACGCGATCTATCACTAAACGACCAAATGTTCACGCATTTGGTTTCATAATTCTCTCTTTCCTTTCCGTCTGCATCTAATAATCAACTCAGTCATAACCTAGTCTAGGCTAGCCTACTAACCCAATTAACTTCACTATGACATGACTGCACTATGGATGCATTTCCTTCCCTATGCTTATGCCGCTGTGCCCTGATTCTACCGGACTCCTCATTAAAAAATGTTGTCTCCTATCGTCAAAACAATAAATGCTCAGCTCATAAAACACCCTCAGTAGCCAATTAATTAATTATTTGGGTAGCAAAACTACGCATTTTTGGGTAATACACTGATTTGCATACTTACCTACCACATTTTTAGATAAAACAACAAAAATAAATATACACAAACCAGTAGACTAAACTTTGTATCTTAATTATTACAAAAGTAGGTCAATTCCGTGTCATCTGATTACAACATCCACCGCATATTGAAATTCATGGCTTTTGTTAGCCTAGACTTGTGTAGAAAATGGAAAATCCAAGTTCAGTTAAATTAGGACACGAGCGATTCATCTCCTCTGTAGTGGCTGGCTAAGGTAAGGCATTAATGAGGCTACCTGACACGGTTACGTATTCGTTACAAAATATTTACCTTTTCCTTACCTCCTCGTTCGTGTATTGAAATTACACATTCAGAGTCAGGCCAGGCCAGGCCAAGTTAATAGCTTTATTAAACCAATAGAGTAAACCTAGTCTAACGTTAACTCAACATGTGTCAAAGCCAAGTCAAAGATTTCACCAGAATGAACCACACCACAGGCAGGCAGGCAGTCAGTCAATTTGGGGTTTCCGTTACCCTTGACAATTGACTCTTAACTCTTTCATGTTGCAAATGCAAATGTGCAATGCAAGAAGAGTTCAGAACATGAGCCACCTAACAATACCTGTCTAACGCAACAGTACAAGGTAAACAGTGGCAGGTGAATTTAACACGAAACGAATACAAATGTTTAAAAAATCAGAGATTATGCATGTCTAACTTTTTTTCCCGACGTTAAAGTTTAAAATCATGACCTGCGCGCGCATACGTTAATCCACCAGATGGCTCTACCTTGCATTTTGTATCTATTGTGAGACGCTTAAGTTATTAATTACTCTGCCATGCCATTCCAAGAGTACCTTTTGAATAATTTAATTTCCTGAAGCACAAGAACACCCGCCCAGCTCAAGGTAACTCAAAGAATCCGCCCTATCTTAGCTTAGGCTTAGGCGTGCCATAAACAAAACTCAAGAGCCCGCTGCTTCTCAACTCAATCAATAATTACATTTTGGTATTATATAATGTTCAGCTCACAAGGAGAGAATGTGAAGAGAGAGTGTGTGTCTGTTCATTTATTAAAGCAGCCTTGACACACATCCAATCTACAGTCTGACTTACTGACTGACTCCCTCACCTTCTCAACAAGAATCATGTTCAGCATGTCAAAATTCTATTGTAGCTTTAAAGCTAACTAAAATAAGGCAATCATGAGAGATGCGAATTCATAAAACATGGCTTGTGCGCATAAATCATTAATTTTGAAACTTTTATGGGGTACGGCAGAATTTTTCCATCCTTGGTCTAACCAAATATAGTGTAGTTTCAGCATTTTGAAAAAAATAGAAAAGACTAAGGTATTTCTACAATATTTTATGGATTCCGTCAAATTATCCAGTTCTTAACCAAACTAAAAATGCTTGTCCTTGTCAAAGTCCACGGCCACTGCCAAGGTTCCCATTTAGTATATCAATTTTGTTAAAATTGCAACGTTTAAATGATTTTCGGTTCGGACCGACCTTCAGACAAAGATATGAGGGAATAACAAGTACTACACCTTCTGCCTGTTTGAGCATTTCCCTGGTCCTGTCACTCCGGAAAGGACAGCACAGTGTGCTGGTTACCCAAATAATAATAAAATGGCAATGGTATGGAATATGAAGTGAAATGAAACTCAGTCAGTATTCGCAAGGGAACAAATCAATAAAAATCGATTGACCAATGTAAAGAAGACCTTCAATCATTTCCAAGTTATGAGAAATTATTTACGAAACTGTTAAGTTGGCGAATTCATGCCTTTGCTTTGCCTGCCTAGCAAAGGAACTGAGACCATGTTCCTGTAAATTACTAAATATTCCTTCCTGGACTTGAACTAGTTTTTCCAAAACTCAGTATCGTTTTATATTCAAATTATTCATGCTTCCCCTTGGCTAGTCTTTCCGTATGACTGTGTGATCAAACACAAGGCAAAATTTGTTCAGGAACAGAATTGCGAATGAAAAGCTCTTTGACATTTAGTCTAGTCAGTCTTCCGGATGAAATTGGTGTAATTATCAAATATGCGTATCCAGACGAACTTCCCATAATCTCAAATAAATGAAAATTTTTAATAAAATAAAATAATTATTTTCCATATGATCGCGAACTTTCATGAAATATATGAGATACTGGTAAAAACAGAAACCTAACCACCTCCACAAAGCCCACTTAGAAACGGCAAGGCCAATTAGTCCAAATTCCAAAAAATTCTAGAATGTTCCCTATATGATTGAACTTGAACTTCCATGTACTAGTACTACATAGCCCATGATGGAAAAATACTTACATGCGTATGCTAGTTTCCTATTCGTATATTTTTCATATGTGATTAATAAGTCAGAAGAAGATGGAAAGGAAAAAGAATGAAAGAATAGGTAATCAATAGGAGTTCCACGTGGGCCTGAGTCGTAATTAATGTGAACCAAGTGTACAGCGAGCATAGAAGTCGGACGACAGATAACCGAAAGAACCGAAGGACACGAGACGAACCATCCATCCAGCCAGGGCAGGTCCAGGGAAAGCCAACTTTCCCTTCCGTGCCGTGACTCAGACAATACACGGGAATTTGAGTAGCTTTACTAGGAAAAGCCAAATACTATGGCTTCGACTAGCTTACAAATTTCCAGGAAGAGAGTCATAATATTCGGAATCCACGTGCAAACCACATGGCAGTGGCAGGGTCATCAATACTTCAAAACTGATGCATGCGTAGAATTCTTCATGTTCTAAGAAACAAGAGTCACAGAATCTTCTAGAAATCTTTAACCTTTCAAAACCTTTCCTCTCCTTCCCAAGAATTTGAATTCAACTCCCTAATGCAGACCGAACCGAATTCTAGGAGAAAGCACGTGGCAAGTTGCAAGTCTCAAGTACGGAGAAAGTGCTCGAGTAAGTATGTGGTTTGCGAAACTTACCCAGGATTAAATGAAGCTTAGCATCCGTCTGAAAGGCGTAATGGAGAGTGACAAGGAAAGGAGATATGTCTCACTGCCTCCAACACTTGTCGTTCCGTCTTTGTATGTTCCGTCGTTTTCTTTTTTTGAACAATTGCAGCCTTTTTTAGCACCTTCATTGCATATAGTTTCCCATGGTCGTGACCACCAACTTTTCGGACTAGAAATACTTTCCCGTATGCTGAAATTGAAAAATATTAAAATTATTAAAAAATGGCAATTTCAATTACATAATGACCGAGTACCCGTACTCTATCATTAGTCATAAAATTATAACATAAATCCGAATTATAAAGAATGAATCCTTGGGAAAAGCTTACACGTGTCAGTCTTTGATGGCAATGTCATTGCAAAATCTTATATATAATGCAATGCACTGCACAAGCGTATGCACCCGGGTGATTTTTTGTTAGGAAGACCCTGAGTTTGGATTTTGAGAAAAAAAAAACTCTGCTCAAGGTTTCACGTGTCTATTAAGAATACATTTGTATTTCACATGGCAAAAACCAAAGCAAAGCACAAAGCACATTCTCAGGGCTAACGCTAAATCCCCGAAACTAGTGGGTCTCTTCCGGCCCTTGCCTTGCCTTGCCTGTTTTATTTTCCCATGGGTTTTCACTCTCCATTTATCATCATGTACTTGTACTTCCCATTTAATGCTTTTCTCTAGTAGAAAGAAAGGACAGGGTGTACCAATACTACACAAGTAGGAACACCCTGCACGTATTTTTCGCTCAACTCACTAAAAACGCAATAAACTTTTGCATTGTTGTGGCTAGTGGGTAAAAAAGTATGCCGCCGTTTAACTAATTATGAGCTCTGGCCAGCCGTAATTAAATCTTATCTGTTTTTCCACTTAAAATGCAAAAAAAAACGCTCATTCCGTCAAAACAATGAAAACAATAAAGTCCATTGTCCGCTCTAGGCTTGACCGGCTGCGGCTGCATGCGCCTGCAATTCCTGCAGTAGAAAGCGGCTGGCTACTACTTTTTTATAACGGCAACAGCAGCCATCATTGAAAAATCGCAAATGCAAAAGCATTGTTTACGCACACATAATAATTTCCATTAAATTTGTAATCAGGCCCCCATCTCTTGTTACATGGCAAAATTATATAAACAAAGACAAATGGATAAACATTGTGCAGAATTTTGCCTCGGCGGAGATGATCAAATATAAACAATGCATGTTAAAAGCAGAAATATAGTTGACAATGTAGGCTGATCTGAACCTCGCTCAGATTCACAGAAAACAAGTAAGAGACGACGCCGAGTAGGCGGCAGGCTGCAGGAGCAAGTTTTGGCATAAATTGAATACGTAAAACAATGGAAACTCAAACTGAGGATATAAAGCTTTGAATTTGATGTGACAGAAGAATTTTACAGTCAATCATGTCCGTTCCGTCGCCCGCCGTCAGTGGCTGGCTGATTAGAATACAATGCATGTCATAAATTCAATGCATTTCAGCCTGAACATAAAAAGAAATTCGAGAATTCGGGTTTTCAGAAATTTCTTATTTAATCTAAATATCCGAAGAACCTTGTCGTTACCTATTTGAATTAAGATATTACAAGAAAGTTCTGTAATTTGGGAATAAGGACAAATTCCAAAGTCAGTCTGTCCTTTATAGGAAAAATCAGGTCAGGCTGTTTGTTCATCAGACCCGATGAAGAAAAGTTAAGTCTTACAAGTCTTCTGCCAAAAGCATAATGAAGTATCTGTTGCAAATTTTAGACTCAAAGAAAGACAGACGAGACAAAAAGACGCTGTGGTGGGTGACAACCCAGTCGTGAATAATTCACCGTCACCTGTCTT
>WJEZ01003277.1:0-11193 GCA_009869925.1 Thalassaphorura encarpata
CGAACTTATGGCAAGAACTGAGTTGGAAACTCTGCACGTTCGTCCTTATGTATGTAAGTTGGGCCAATACCCCAGAAGTAGGACTCAACTGACTCGTCGTCGTACCTAAACCTAATGTAACTTTCCTTTCCATGCGGCAGGCCAGGCATATACAAGTTCCCGGAGAATATCTCCAGGAACCGGGAGTCTGGCTCTGGCACTTCGTCTATTCTGCTGTGCCTTGCGCTACCCGGGTATTTCTACTACTACTTACTACACCGGTACACTAAGAGTAAAAGTAAAAGTAAAACGAACGGGGTAAGTGAGTGGAGTGGTGCAGGTCGGACGGTCGAAATGGAATGCTTCTTCTCATACTCATCTCATTCCACGGATGGTAAATAGACCCAGGACCAGACTCAAGTCCTGTGCTCTACTCTACTCTGCCTCCCTGCACTGATTATAAATGAATGTAGTTAGGAAAAAGGAAGGAAAAGTTACACAAAACTGAGGGAGCACAAACAACCAATCCAATTGTATGGTGCATCGTGCGTGATTTGCCCAAAAAACGAGTTGACTGAACTAGACAAGAGCTAGGCTAAAAACTAACTTATGGCAAAAGAACAAGCATGCTGAATTTTAGTTTTTCAATAACAAATTGGTTTTGAAACCATTTGTACCTGTAGTAGAATTTGTATTAAATACCTTATCTACCAAACCTCATCAACCAAACAGGCCAACTAGCTGTACTTGAAATCAATTATGATTCCTCCTACTATTAACATGAAACGGCATGATAGTAATATTCAAGCTTAATATGAAAATACAAGGAAATTGTAGTTTATTAGTAGAAACAAAGCTTACCAGTGACGAACGTTTCAAATTAGACAATCATTACTGCAGTTTAAAAAATATTTTCGTAGTAGATTTTATTGCAATTGCTTTAATTAAACTTAAAAAACCGCACAATTTTACGAATTGCATTCTTATGAAATCAGTGTCAGTGTCTTTTGCACTGATTTCTGCAATAAGGTCCTGAATTTAATTTAATTCAATGCAATTTTAATGAATACAGCATGGATTTTTGCAATACACTTTCAGCTTTCAATCCAGGCTTTTTTAAGCTATTGACTCAATAAACGTTTTCAAGTTACGCAAGTTCTCTACTCGATTCCGACTACATGAAAAACGAAAAAGTCAGCTCAACAAAATATTGGACAACCGGACAATATGTACAAAATTTGGTCCTCATCCAGACTAAACCGACCAAATTCTCTCAACGTTTTTTTTTTCATTTCCCCTGGTCCTCTCTGGCTATTTTTCCATTTGGTGAAAGTAACTGCGGGTGAAAGGACGAGACGAGCCGCGACGCGGCGCATGAACTCAAAGGCTCAATCGATGTTTCTTCTATCCTTTGCTTTGGCTTTAGCATTAGATTTTGGGCCGCTGCTGTTGCCAATGCCGTCACAACTCTACTACTATTCGCTTTTACTTTTTTACAGAGGCAGTCATAAGAATTGGACGAGCGGATGTGGCTGGCTTGGCTACTCAATAATATCGCGTAAAGGTTTAACATGTATCGTATCAGTTGGACGGAAGTATCTTTTACAATTCTATTTTTATGATGAAAGCCATGTCCAATAAGCTGGCAAGCAACTATAGATACCACATGTAGTAGTAATGTAATATGATAGACACCAATCATCCAGATCAGTTCATTTAGTGTCTGACCAACTTCAAAACTAACCAAACCCGGGTCATAGGTATAGCACTGTACATAGAATGCCGACTTTTCGACTACGTGCCTACAAATTCAATAAATGAAATGAAACACTTGATGCACACACATGACACCTAATCTTTCATTCGATCGTATCTTCGTGTGTGACTCTAGAAGTGGAGCTAATGCTGAACAGACTGATGCAATTTCAAAGAAATTTTAGGCTTGGCTTAATGAATTCCGTCCTCCGAACCATACAAAGGAATTTGATTTATCAACCGTGCCGTGCCAGTGCCTACATGGTCTGAAAAGCTCAAATCCGACGAGTTTTGTGATTTGGGCAAAAATTGCGACCTGTAGAGCGCGTACAGACGGACAGACAACACAATCGCATTAGCTGGGCTTTGCCAGCTAATAAATGAAATGAAACACTTCATGCACACATATGACACCTAATCCTTCATTCGATCGCATCTTTGTGTGACTCTAGAAGTGGAGCTAATGCTAAACAGGCTGATGCAATTTCAAAGAAATTTTAGGCTTGGCTTAATGAATTCCGTCCTCCGAACCATACAAAGGAATTTGATTTATCAACCGTGCCGTGCCAGTGCCTTGCCGTACTCATTAACTTTCAATCCGAGCATTTGACTGTTTTACACAAATGGATAGGATTAGTCAACACACACGTACGTACGTACGTACTCATCCGGCCCGGCCTGCCTTGATTAGGAAAATACAAATTAAATTCCTAATCCATTCCATTTCCCTCTGATTAAGTCAATAGCCGAAAGCTAATACATACAAAGTCGGATACTCGTGGTCAATGTTCGTGTCGTGGGCTACAGCTATAGGACAAGAATTCCTACCTGATTTGATGTTCATTTGTACAATTTAACATTCTTTGAGTACAGTCAATATTTGAGATCGTATTTCTGATTTCGGAGGAATCTTATAAAATACTTGGAACCCGATTACTATTTTACTTCTTCCGTAGCATAACTAAAGACAAACAGAAGTTCTGCCCTCTTTCCAATGTCGATGAGCCCAGGAAAATAGATAAGTCCATTATGTCAAAAATATAATCAAAAATTTTATTGTTTGAACTTTTTGAAAATTTTAATATTCTGTTCCAATATATTCAAATGTCTGTGCTGCTTACTTTTACTTAAACAAAATCCTCTTGTCTGAATTTCTTAATATTATCAACTAGTACAGTAAACTTGTCCGGAACATACAGATCAAAGAATTGACATTAGCATCTATATAGAATACGTACACGTGTAAGCCTAGGTCTTCTTCGTTCCTCTTGAGGACATGTTTACCTTCATATTTTATAATAGTACTGTAAAATTGTCCGGAACATACAGATCAAAGAATTGACATTAGCATCTATATAGAATACGTACACGTGTAAGCCTAGGTCTTCTTCGTTCCTCTTGAGGACATGTTTACCTTCATATTTTATAATAGAACGGAGAAACTAAAGTTGCTGGGAGCAATATTTGAAGAAGGAGCTGAGGAGAAAGTAGACTTTCACTCACTCCATTCTACTAATACTCCTCAGCTGAGGAAATGCATGCCTGCCTGATGCCTTCCTTACTTTTCTGTCGTATTTCTACACATTGGATATTTTATTTCGGTTTCCTCCATAGCTTGGCACGTACATATGTACGTTTGAACGTGCCATTGGTATTTCCAATATCTACCTTTCCTCTACTAATATTGCATTGCAAAACATGTTCATAAAGTATGCACACACTTTGCCTGTATGTGTGCATAGTTAAGCCAGCCAGTCAGCCAAGTTTCAGACCCTTGGGTTTCAACAAAAGACTAGATCCTAGACTAAGAACTAGACGAGAGAATTAGAGCTCTCACTTTACATTTCTTGAGAGCGAGGAAGTTCACCCCTTTAGGGCAACCAAGTGCTTCAACAAAGTGAAGAGTTTAAATAAAATGCAAGGATGGGATGAGGATAACATGGAAATGACGATACGATGGAATTGCTTTGCACAAGGAAGCAGTTCATGAAGCTGGACAGTTTTTTATAGAATTCACTATATCCAATCCCAAGGGGTCGCTAAAAATCTACTCCGCCGCAAAGTGTACGTGTGGCTTACGTACTTTTCCATTTCACATTTCAGTCCTACCCTTTTAAAAAGAAATCGGGTTACGATAATTATCCCACTAGGGAATGGAAATAGAATCCAAATAACGTAAAAGTGTCTCTGTCTATTATTTCGTCTAATGTAAACTTAATTAGTTACACACTACACGATGCGTAGTGTATAGTGTACAACTTTTCTTTCCTTTCAACAAATGCTACGTGAGAAACGTCCTCCCAAATCGCATTCGTATCAATCAACTACCAAAAGAAAAGAACCAAAACTCTCAACACGTCCCAAAAAGTAAAAGTTGAGAACATTATGAGAGCGCGTGATGTAGAGAGATGATGATGACATGAGACTAGATTCAGACGACAAATTTTCCAAAGGAAAGTTTTTCTTGATAGTCTTGGGTTCCAGGTACGGGTAAAAAAATTAGCGGATTGGGAAACTATTTGCATTTTTCATGCGGTTCTCCTTTAGAAAATTCTTCAACGACTGCAGAGCAGCAAAACCCTAAAATTATCTAAAATACATGGATACGAAACCGATATCCGATTTTCTCTCTCAGCTACGCAAAACCACACCTTTGTAAATTAACAAAATTCTGAAACTTGGATCAATAAGCCCAACCCTGGTTAGCAAAATCCCCGGTATCCTGGTCTCCTCTCCTGTTATTATTTTTGATACAATGGGAGCATCAACCCTGTAATTGGTTAACCATTTCCTCTTCATTGATTAACATGCAAATCAAACAAACATCCCAATCTCAACCAAAGCAAGCTTTAAGCTTGAGCCCTAGCCCTAGCTTGGGCTTAAAAGGATCTCTTGGAAGGAAAGTGACATTTAAATTCATCCTGCCACAGACACGCTTGGCCTGGGCCTCGGAAGACGACAGACACTTCTCGCCCGGGCTGGGCTGGGTTGAATATATGAGAGGGCCTCAAGCCTTTGAGAACTCAAGGCATCAATCCTAATGACGTACTTGGGTTGCTGCTGCTGCTGCTAGCACTGCCCAACCCAGGCCACGCCAAGCAAGGCAAAGAGAATAATGTGAGATGGAAATGGGGAATGAGTGTCTCTCTCCATAACTAATGCATCCCATTAGAATAAAATACATGGTAGACACAGAGAGACATGTAAGGAAGGAACTAGGAACCCCAGGACTGTCTTCACACTTTCTCCTCTCTAACTCTTCTAATATTTGCATTAAAACATTAATTGGAGGTAAAGAGGCGGTAGAGGCGGGAGTGTTCAATGAAAAATGAGTATGCTCAGCCATGGGCAAATAAACCTCCACTTCGTCAGGGAATATGTTTGAACAAGCGGCAGCGGTAGCGACCGCGGTGGAATCGACTTATTTCTCTATTCAAGAAACACTCTGTTCATGAGTACCATCAAACCCCCCAGGAAATTATAGTTGCTTCCTCATTTCTGGTTAAAATAAACTCTAGTATCGAGGTTCTGGTAGCTGAAAGTAATTTTGACAACAGGGGGGTATTTGTGGAATCTGAAAATCAGGAATCCGTTAATGGCTAGTTTTCAACATTTTTACACTATTAAGCCCAAAAATGCCGAAAGAAGTTTTTAAAACTTGAAAAGAATATAAAACTTGTTAAAAGATGAACCAACTTCCCAATTTCGTGCGAGTAGCATTCAACTGTTCAATGCAAGAAAAAATTAGGTCCCACCTTGGCCTGTTGTCAAATCGAATCCGAATTATTTAGGAGTACATGAAAAATACAGAAAATAATATTGTTTCCTAGTACCAAGAAGCTAACATCATAGCAGCAATCATACTTTTTCATTTCCATCTTCTCTTTTATCACAAGTTGATTGAAAGGATTCATTGGAAGGAAAAGCAGTAGAGAAACAGTGAAGGGGAGAAATTACCTGGAAGTCATTCCATGTGGACTGGAGACCAAAAGCCTTTTGGAAATACAATGGAAAATTCATGGGAGAAACCATGAATGAAAAATGGTATAATCTTCATAAAAGCCTCGGATCGGAAGAATCAGGCCCAGGTTAAGCATGAGTGGCTTCTGGTACTACTGCTCCTGGTTTGAAAATGAAGACGAGAAGAAAACATGATTTATTTTCTCCAGGGCTACTCACATGGCAAAAGTCAATGATGGCTGAGATGGATCTTTCTCCTACATTTCATTGTCTTCTCCTCCTTGAGGTCAATGAATAAATGGGCTAGAGTAATGCAAAGCGAAATGAACCATTCAATTCCCACATGGGATGAAGGCTCAAGCACATGAGTACTACGAACGAATGAGCATGAACGACGGACGAATGGGAATTGCCTAGATTTGAATGCATGCATGGAGAAAGTCGACACTTTCAGCCAGGCAGTAGTAGGAATGGCAAGAAGGAAAACCAGACAACCAGACCACGAAACAAATTCGTCGATATCCTGGGCGCCTCGGATTCTGAATGCTCATTTCCGTCTAGGCTTTCCACTGTTCAGTCTCAATGTATGGTCATTGCATTTCCATTTCCTACTGAAATCGGGGGTTCAATGACAATCCATCTCAGATTCAAATTCGAAATCACGAAATATTCAAAGCCTCAATCCAAAATGCTACGTAGTATCATAGACTCACTTTGAAACAATTAATTAGGTACTATATCCAATTTCATTTCAAAATGATTTCAAAGTAGAAATAGGTTAACAAATTCACCAAGATTAAATCAGGGTAAAATAGATGACTAGATTTTAGTTTTGCTACTATATTTTAGAAACATGTCATTCATTCCATGTATAAAATTTATTTTCCGTACATTAAAACTCATGAACCAGAGTAGGTGAGATAATTCGAGCTGGTTTAAGGCGAAGGCTGCTTGGGGCAACCTGAAAATCCCACGAGCGATCGATTTTTCTCTCCCGCACCAAAACCAACATAATTCAAATGTAGAAAATTCACCGGTGGGAAAGAAATGTGCTCGTGCAAAATATTTCTAGTTTTTATAAAATTTTGAATATCCTGTGAAATTAAAACATTCCAGGAAGGACAACAAAGGTCATAGTTCACCATTATGTTGAATTTGAGGTAAGGAATTTGTATTTTAAGTGGTACTCTTCAATATAAGTCACCACAAGAGAAATCAAGTCTAAATACGAACCAAATTATGACTTGTTTTTTCCATTATTTTCTAGATTAATCACACGTCTCGTCCACCTTCACTCTAAACTCAATACTCAACTCTCCACAATAGCTACAGCTAGCATCTCCTTCAAAAAATATTCAACTAAACCATTGGACCTGAATGAACTTGCAAGTACTGTAGAACGTGTACCTGGACAAACTCCTGGAAGAGCCTTGCTTGACGCCTGGATAATTCATTTATCCACAAACCCATCTCAAATACCCCTCACTTCATGGCCATCACTAATTTCCCTTGTAAAATCAACTGACCGAACTGTGAATGATACTAATTTTGGGGCAGTCCTCCTTCAACATTGCATCAAGTTTGACAGTATAGCTATAGCTGAAGAATATTTAAAATTCAATAAAAATCCCAACCTTTCCATCCTGTCCCTTTACATTTATCTGATTGGGAAAGATGGAGAATCTGGAACTCTGGACGAACCACGTATTTTCCAATTGTATGAAACGATAAAAGCTAAAAATCATGGGATATGGGATCTTGACACGGCAGAGCGTGTGACGCGTGTCCTAGCCAAAACTTCACGTTGGAGAGAATGTTTGGAAATTTTTGAATTGATGAAAATGTCTGGAAAACCATCAGCCCATGCTTCAGGGGAAGTAATTGCCTCGGCTTTTAAAGCTGGTGAATTAGATTTTGGTTGGTCTCTAATGAAGGATCTGGACTTACGGAGACCATCTCAAAAAGCTGTCCTTACATGGTTAGAACATGCTCCCAAGACGGAGGAATCTTTACAAAAACTATTCGATTACATGGATTGTTTTGATTTTCATTTGACTACTGTGACGATTCAAGGTTTAGTGGATTTCTTTACCCATTTAAATTACAAATCCCTTGAAACAAGTTTAGTGCCAAAGACGGGTCAGTGTCGAATGTGCAATTCAGCCCTAAATAAAAATGCCCTAACCCCAGCAGAATACACTAAATTGACGGAAGCATTTTTGAATAAAGTACTTATGGATGAAGACGTATTTTTAAATTCAAATCCAAAGGAAGTCGAAAATTACAAAGCTTTCATTGAAAGGAAAGGTTCATAACCCCAGCAGAATACACTCAATTGACCGAAGCATTTTTGAATAAAGTCCTTATGGATGAAGACGTATTTTTAAATTCAAATCCAAAGGAAGTAGAAAATTACAAAGCTTTCATTGAAAGGAAAGGTTCGTTTGACATTGTGTTGGACGCACTCAACATTGCGTATTCTCTAGGTCGTGAAAAGAGGACAAAAGACCAAAGTGCTCTACTTGAACACATTGTCTCATCACTAGCTCAACGAGGTCACAGAGTTTTAGTCATCGGGAGAAATCACATGAGAAAATGGCCTTACATGGACAAAATGGCCAAAAATTCTAGTATATACCTCATTTCAGACACAAGTCAAGATGACCCATTTATAATCTACGCTACGATGAAGAGTGGAATCAATTCGAGATTTGTAAGCAAGGATTTCCTTAGGAATCATTTGTACAGATTAAAGGATCCAGAATTGGGAAGATTATTCCGACGATGGAGAATTGTTCATCAGATGGTTCTACAGTTTAGAGGAGAAGAATTTAGAGGACTCACACCATTTACACAAATGGCTCCAGTGGCACAGAAAAATGAATCGAGCCAGATTTGGCATGTTCCTTTCGACGATGAAGATAAACTAAGGAGTCCAAATGAAATACCAGAAAGAATGGTTATGTGTAGTGCCAACCGCGAAGAGTTGAAAATGAATTATAAATTTGGATTTCAGTGTTTTTTATGCCTAATATTGGAGAAATGTTTTTGTGCTAAGAAATATTAAAAAACTAAGGTTTATTCCGATTTGGTTCACTCACTTCAAGTTATTGCATTTGAATTCAGAAATTTTGATAACTTTTCTGATATAATATCAAAAAATTCATTTGATCTATAAATTAGGAACTGCGAGCTAAGCAAAAAGTCCAGTTCTTAGGTATCGTTGCTATTTTAGTATTCCCCAATCTCCATCCTAGTAATCAAAGTACCTAATCCAGATTAATTTTATTCCCAAAGCAATTAATTTCTTGAAGCATAATTTCTTATAAACCTTAGGCCCAGTGCCACTCAGACGAGCAAAGGCAAAGGCTTGATCACCAAGATGAGAATTAGTTTTATATGAAATCATGCGTAAGATTCTTAGGTAGTTGAATGCTACCAAGAAGTCTCGACTAGTCAAGTCAGTCAGTCTGACATAAGAAGAAAATCACCCGATTTGGGCTTAGAAAACTGGGGTGGGAGTTACAAAGTGAATGGAATAAGAGACTATGACTGCCTACAGAGAAGATTCTAAATGTGTTTTCTCCACTTTCTCTTTTCCAACATTATGTTTCGCTCCCGTAGCTTTAGCTTTAGCTCTTCTCTTTCATCTAGAATCCAGACTATACATGAAGTAAACATAAATATGTCAGTACAGTTACAATGGAATGGGCCATATAAGCCCACGAAGAGAAATATTAGAGAAGATAGTTTTGTTCTGTAGACTATTCTTGCCTCGTGAACGTACTTGCCTGCCTATGCCTTGCACTCNCAGTTACAATGGAATGGGCCATATAAGCCCACGAAGAGAAATATTAGAGAAGATAGTTTTGTTCTGTAGACTATTCTTGCCTCGTGAACGTACTTGCCTGCCTATGCCTTGAACTCGAATAAAGAACAATTTCTCTAGACTTATGAAACCTTTCCTTGCCTAAAGGAGAAAACAGGGACAGGCCAGGCCATGGCAAAGGATTGAGTTTCCTCACTTCACAACCAGATCTCTGCACTACATCACTCTACTGACTTTCCTTGACTTGACTTCACATTCATATCACTTCCAAGGCGAAAGCCTAAAGCACTTTCGTTCTTCTCATGTTCAGTACTTAGTTAAAATAGCTACAATTTGTGGTTTAATTTCATTGGGATATTACGAACAAAGTACTTTGTATAGACTTACGTATATATATTACAGCGCAATTAATTTAAAGTGGGTATTTTCATCATTTCAAAAGTTTAGACAGACACAAAGCACAACGTAAGATCGTAAATGAAAATGATTATTTGTTATTTGGGTATCTCGTATTTCCACCGTTCGAAATTAACAATCTTCGAGCTCTAGAAAAATACAAATAAAAAGGTGGCTTTCCATTAGATTCGAATTCGGTATTTTGAGTTCAGGTGTTCCGATAGGAATTCCTATGGCAGTGCAATTCAAATTCGCAAGCCCGTATTACAAATGCCAACTCCACATTCTCCATTCGAAATTTGATTATGTGTGAAGATAAGCCAGTCCGCTCGGATTGCATTGCATATTGCTTTCTGTACTCTGTGGCTTTTCATTCCCATTCCCATTCCCGTTCCCATTCTCACCATTTCATTAACACTAATCTAAGGTGGCATTTTCACACCAGAATCCCTCCAACTGTGGAGTCTTATTTAATAATGGCCAAGTCTATGGCTGTGACAATGTAGTGAATATACACTACTCTGCTCATCGTAGACCGAGAAGAAGAATAAGAAACTCTGCATGACGTCATGTAATCCCTAATGAGAAGTGAAGGGTGCGATGGTGAAAGTAGGCTGTCTGTAATTCAGTCTGGCACTCTACATATGCCACGACTCGGCACAGCCTCCCGGGTACTTTCCTCCATTCTCTCGCCTGGCTTTCTCTTCATTCTCATTTTCATTGTGATGAAAGAAAATCTAAAAGTTACCTAATCATTTCTTTATCAGGCCAAGCCAAGGAGCCAGCGTAATGCCGTATCTCTGAACCTCAGGAAAGCTAGTAGGTCAACTTAAGTTTTTATTTTACTGAGAAACATATAAAGTTAAACAGCAGATCGCCAATCGCCACCCAAAGAAGCATGTGCTTGAGAAAAATGAAAATTTTTATATATTACTCTGAAACAACATGGTTCACTCTAATTTTCATATAATTTATCAGTCCATCCATTCTAAACTAAAAAACTAATCTATTAGTAGCGACTTGACAAATTATTAATTAGACACAGAAGTACAGATGTACAACAATCTGTAACTCAGATAAATAATTCAGACATTCAACACAAGCTTCACGGCCACGGTCCATGCTCAAAACTTTTGTAGCTAAATTCGCATGTTAACTGAAATGTACATATGTACATGTACATTAGTCTTGGCACACGTATAAATAATGGTAGTTCCATAGTAAAGACTAATTTAATTATGCTCTGCTCTGCCCAGCCCAGCGTAGTAGCAAGT
>WJEZ01003278.1:0-11191 GCA_009869925.1 Thalassaphorura encarpata
CTTGAAAATGTCAAGTAAATGCTCCAAGAAGAAGAAGAAGAAATTGAATGAGTCATCATCCAATGGGTGTGGTGCATTACATTTAGCTATCCGTCACTTTGACACTTATCCCCCAGACGCGCTGCGCTCGTGTCACTCCAACTCAAGTACGTTACGTACGTACGTATGAAACCCTCAAGTGGGTTCTTTCATTCCACAAAAATTTTTCCTTCATCATTTTCAAACCCTAAGGAAGGAAGCTTTAGGACAACTTTTCCTTTCCCATCATAAAAATCCTCTTGCCTTCCCTTGGCTTGACTTGACTTGACGACATCCTCATCAAACGCTGCGCTGCTGCAATATCCCACATAATATTTACTCTTCTACGTACATACGTATGATGTGAAATGTGAAGAAGGACTCTTTTCCTCTGCACTGCAAATACTAACACTTGAGTAAAAAGCTTTCAGGAGTTTTTTGTACGGGGTAAAGTACACAAGGAAAAGCAAAGTCCGAGCAGAGCAGAGTGTGAAAATCAGTCAGGGACCCAGAATCAGCAACTTGTTATGTGTACAAACCATCATGACAGTTCCGTGGGAGCTAGAGCTAGTCCTGGGAGAAAGCAACGTTTAGGATTTCCCTTTACTCACAGTTGGTTGTTGTGAAAGAATCGGAAGAGAAAGTTTGGATTAGCTGGGAAAATATCTTAATGAGTCCAACCGGGCCTGGGCTCAGATTTCAAAGCTTTTAGCTCAAATGAGCAAACAAAAATTCTTCGGTTGACTTTTTTCTCAACTTTTTGCTACGAATTTTTACTAAAAAAGGTAAATATGGGAGAAAGTGTTTTTCTTTGGGTTTAAAATAGCCGAATTTCAGATGATGACTCAAATTTTTTACTAGGTCACCCCAAAATTCAGCGTTTTTGTTACGATTTCTCATAAAAATGGACAAAGAAACAAAATTTTGCCGTTTAAATTCTAATTCTGAGTTAGGTAAAGTCACGGTTAGGATTGAAACAAAAGGAAATTAATGAAACTGAAACTAAATGAAGGAAAAGTGAGGAGGAAACTTGATACGATTCTCATCCAGAATTCCCTATCTAGTATAATATTCCTTTGCCATTGCCTTTGACTTTATTCAGCACAGTACAATTGATTTCTTCCAACTGAATGAATGAGGAAGATAGTTCCGCTTCACTGACTAGTTTTAACATCTCACAGTCCATAAAGATAAAAATTATTTTTAACCAGCCATGCTATGCTATGCTATGTATTAGGAAATGACAAGAACCTAGTTTCTGTAAATGACTCCATTAATGTACATTAAATTCTTTCATTGCAAAAAATACAGGAATGAATGATAGCAAATAGAAAGTGACATAAAAATTGAGTTTGGGTCTAGGGAAATCATACAATTGTGGAAAAAATAAGATTGAAGACTTGTTGACTAAAGAAAATCTATTAATATTTTGAATGTTCTTGAAATTATGACATTTTTTTTAATAAACTCAAAGTTTTTCTAACCGTTTTTGTGCCCTGAAAGAAAATTAAAGACGTGTGCCCTAATCTGATGCGCATTTTTTCAATTTGCAGGAATAAATACACAGAATTCAAATTCAGATTCTTTATACAATACAAGATTTGTTAATTTTTGTACATAACATGTAGTAGTTTATGTGATAATTTATATATGAATTCACAAATAAATTATTAATTTAATGATTCTTTCTAAATAGTCTAGTGCTCGTGCTCGGTAGGCAAAATAATTAGTATCAGGTTCATCCATTTGATATTATTTAGAAGGAATATCACAGTTTGATCCATCAGAGATGGCTGGAGAAATTGAATCCAACAATCTAATTCCATCGAATCTTCATGTAGTTTTCTGCAAAAGTTTTCAGATTTTAAGTATGATGACTCTGTTTCTATAAGTTTTAAAAATAAAAAAAAAATTAATTTAACAACCATAATTTTGGCTATATTTAGTGTACCTATACCATTTGAAATTGTGACGACGGCGGTCCTGTCATGTAGAAAAATGTATTTTTCCAAAGACAGTTGAAATTCTCGGATGCCGATTCCAGAATTCGTTATTGAATTTTAGACGATCCACAAAATTCCATACGTATTTCAGAAAAACATGAGATTTGAGTTGTCAGCTTCTCAGATGTTCTTGAATGTTGAATTCAATTTGAATTGGACAAGGAGGACTAGACTCGCTTCTATTTTCTCCCCTGTAATGCAAAAACAATAATAAATCAGTAACATTTGAAAATGACTCGATTCATTGAAAAACTAATTAGTCAGTTGCAGTACTACAGTAGTAAGATTGTTTGTCATAAATTCCAAAGCAATTATCTCCAGCCCGGCAGACGAGCCGACTAAACTGACTCGCTTTTCTGGAACCGGACGTGGGGAAAACAATGTCACGTCCGTTCCGTGACTCCTACTGCTAATACTGTTTGTTACTTTGTAATAAATCCTTGTGAATGAGAAGACGAAAAAGAAAGTGCATCGCATAGGTATGTGTGTTACGTGCCTTGTCATTGTGACAAATGGTTAGAAAGAGAAGTGATAAGAAATGAGTTATGGGGAGGACAGGACTTGACTAGACTAGACTCGTCTAGATCTAGTATTCTAGTATTCCTAGTTCTACAAATAACGATTGTACGACCAACCAATGGTTTTTAGATATGGACTTGTGGCTGGCTAGAACGAGAAGGAACAAGTTTTCACCGGAAGGCAACAAATGACATGATGGGCCACCGTAGTGGGAGTCTCAGAACCACTAATCATAATGGGAATTAAATTAGGCCTCAGGCTGTAGACGAAGACAAAGACGAAAACGAGGTGAATAATACGTTTAGACGCTAAGGATTGGAATATTTAAATGTCTGATTCAAAAACTTGGCTCATAAATTGTCAACTCGTACACATGCTTCCTGCCCCTACATAGTAGTACATAAGGAAACTAAAATAAAATAAATCCTTCTATATGTCAGAATTATTTTTCTTCACGGCGCAGACGCAACTTTATATGCATGCGCTTTTAAACTACCCACCTTTCATATGCAGACACGAAGACGATACCCTGGGGCCATGGCCAGCCTGGATCATACTTTTGTAGTAGTAAGGGTTTCATTCATTCTTCTATTCTCCTTAAGGCTCCCTTTCAAATTCAAACTTCCCCGCGGCCGTGGCGGACCTCTCAGAAAATTCCCGGGATGAATTCGAATCAACCGCCGCCCTGGTTCTTCTAGTCCAAAAGAATTCAACCCTTCTTCTGGCGAAGTCAAAGGAGGAGGGGCCAAATAGTCAAATCTAAATTTGAAACTTTTTTTGTTAAACAGGAGACGAGAGTTTGGGCGTGGACGGGGCGGAGGAATTCTGATTGGCACGATTGGTGATTGCGGTGACTGAAGGAATTCACACTCTGGATCTTGATCCAAATCTTGTTCTGATTGCTCCCTCAAAAATACACCACCTTTTCGCCATGCTGAAGTTTTTCTCCTGTAAAACATCATCGTGATCGTTCCTACACCCGCAAGGAAAATTGTTGCTCCAAGGCATATGACCAGAATTGCTGGGGTTGTTGCTGCAATGAAAAATAAATTTATTAGGTCAGGCAAGGCCAAGTTTTGTGGGGATTTTCCTTGTCTTTTGTTTTTGTCTAGCAAGCAGTAGCTGGTTTTATTAACTATAGTAGAAGTTTTGTATTATTTTGCATGGACTGGCGCCCCAAGTGAAGTAAAAGTAAGCTTGAGTCAAGTGAGGGATTCAAAATGAATTTGCCCTAATCAACCTCATCACCATTACTCTCCATCTCAGCCTTCCTCTAAAGTTAGCCTGACAGAAAATCCATATTATTCATTTTCATTTTCACGGTTGATGATGATAGGGAAGTGATAGTGATGAGTGCGAAAAGCGAATCCATTAGGAGGTTCTGGTCTAGCCCAGCCTAGGACTAAACTTGGTCTCTGGCTCGTTTAGTGCGTGAAGGCACAGGCATAGACATAGGCAAAGTGAAGAAGAAGGAGAAATTGGCAAACTCATCTTTTCCTTTCTCAAACTTATTTTTACCCTTCTCTCTTCTCCTCTTGATCATTTTCAAGGAGTCAAATTAAGTTTTCGGAGCTTGAACTAGGTTGGTTCATTTTGGCTGCTGGCTTTGAGCATTTGAGCTTTGTTGGCATGCTTTTGGCTAAACAAATCAATTTTAATAAAGAATTCTCATCTTTTTTAGAAATACACTGGACAAATTATGTCAAATTCGCAAATTAAATCCGGTTTTATGCGTAATTGAATTTTATTAGTATAAATAGGTTGACTCTGACTCATAGCCAAGTTTTGGACTAACAGAGTATTTTTTATTCAATATTAGCAAGAAATTTCAATGATAATTACTCAGATGTGCTATAAACATTATTTTTGAGTTCATAGCGTATGTTACAGGGCCTACTGTTGCTTGTATCAACTTTGTTAAGAATTTATTTACAAAAACTTTCTTGCTGGGCAGGGCTAGAATTTGTCGTGTCACCGCCACCTAACAAAATCATAAAAGATAGGAAATTCCATAAAACTAAACCGAATGCATTGCTCGTGTTATGTTATGTTATGTTATCAGACCACCCAGGTCGAAACTTGGGTGTTAAACCGAGTGATATCTCAGCCATGGTTTTTACGAAGCTGAAATGACTTGCTCTTGCTCTTGCTACTTGAACGCTCTCCTTCTCACAGCTCAGCGCCTTTTACCTTTGAAAAAGAAACTTTCTGTTTTCTCTTTTTTTTTCTTCTCTTCTTTTCCTTCATGCTATGCTAAAGCGAAAGCCAAAACCAAAGTGGAAGGAAGCAGTGAAACTTTTTTTCCTTCTTTTTTCTTTTGTTTCTCATCATCCGCAAAAGGAAAAGTAAAAGTAGAAATTGAAGTGAATCGAAAAGTTAGATTTCACTCAAGTGAAAGTGGTGAAGGGCGATTATGTTTCGAAGGCATGGCATGGCAAAGTCCCTTGCCTTGGAAATTGCTTTTCCATGTCACCTTTCATTACTAAACTATTCTCTTCACCTGAACTCACCTGCATTCCACCTTTAGTTTTTCAAAAAAAGTTTTTCTACCTACACCAGCCAGATTCACCCGCTATTTAATTAATGCTCATAAAACTAGTAAAGTAAACAAATTGAGCCAAAGAAAAGTTGAGCATAAAATGTTCGTATCGTACGTACAGTACAGTTTTGAGCTTGATCAATCAAATAGTCTCGACAATCTTAATGAACGTACGTGTATAAAGAATTCTGGACTTGACTTACCTGCAAAATGTGATACAGTCACGAGCATTTCGAGCACCATAGTTGTTTATTGGCAATCAGCCAAACTAGACTAGACTAGAGTCCTAAGTCCCGGATTTAGTCCTGTCCTACTCTTGCAGATCCTTACGTAATCATTTTAGCCAATGCAAAGGCTGCTTGGCTTATTTTAAATGATATTTCAGAGATTTAGGATCAATTCAAGTTTCTTTGCAATTGTTTTCATGTTTTTATGACAATTTTAAAATTATCCACTCTCACAAGTCATTTTCCTTTAAGAAAGTCACATAATTATGGCGTCTGCAATGTAAATGCAATAGTGGAGCTAAAACTTTGTTGTGTTGACGTTGTGTTAATTATTCAACGTGGACATTTTTGGTGTGTTGAACTGTTTGGAAAAACTTTTGCCAACTTTTACGTCTAGTGTATATCTGTGACCTTTACTTTTTAGTAATTACACACAACCAGCCTGAGCTGCGTGACCCAGATTCTTTATGCAGTGTAGTAGAAGTTGAGTCAAAATAAAAGAGTGAAAGTAAAAATGAACTCAAAGTTGAATTTGATTCCAACGTGTGTGTGAGATTTTTTTCTCTCTCTCTCTTGGTCTTTGGAGAAGTGAAGATTGGTTGGACGATAGGAAGAGACTGAGGTGAAATTCGATTTTCTCTCGTCTTTTCTCCCCGGTTTCCCTCCCCGCACGACTGACTCTGAATCCAAATTCACTAACGGCTACGACCAAGGAACAACTTACTACTACTGCTTGCTACTTTCTCTCTGAAAACGGGAAAAAATCTTTCATTGCCTTGCTCAAGCGTTCCTGTCAGTCGGTCGTGAATTCTGCTGCTCTGCTTTGCTCCAGCCACTCGAGGCAAGGCAAAGGCAAGGAAGGAGAGAATTGTTCACCATACCTTGAAGCATTGAATTATTTTTCAAAGAGTGGAAATGAATACGTCCAATTTTCAGGATTTCAGTCCCGCCTGTGCCTGTGCCTGTGCCTGTGCAAGTCTGGTCTGGGCCTTCTTATTCCTTTGCCTTGCATTTTGCTTTTGTCGCCAAACAACTAACCTTAAATAAATTTGACGTGACGGTTTTCTCCTACAACTTCCTTTGCTTTCTTTTTATTTTATGTTTTGGGACCTGATGACCGTCTAGTCAAGGCGGCAGGCAGGCAGACAAAGAGAAAGGAGAAAGAAATGATCATTCTGTCAACGGATCATGAATACTCTAATGTTACGCCCCGTCAACGACGACAAGACAAGTCTTTGGGGTACCTACCCACTCCTTCTCAACTCCAAGAAGTAGGAAAAGAAGGCTTAATGGAGACTGTATTCGTTTTTTAATTAACTATATAGACACATGACAATAATCCTAAATCATTGATGAAACCGCCGAGTAGTGTGCCCATTTTTTTTATCTATTTCTATATACTGAAATCGCGTGTGAAAGTTAATGCTGCTAGCATTTTCCCTAAACTTTTATTAAAAATGCTCGTAAAGATATTGTTTTGATTAGATTAACGTACATTTTGGCATATTGAGCGTTCTCTCTTTCTAATACTCTGAATTATTAGATGTCAAAATTTTATTCCCATCACTGCAAAGACAGAAAATGTAATCATTAGAAATACCGCCCTTCCTTCAGGTCATGCTTTGCTGTAAATGGGAAAGTAAGCGCGGAAAAAAATTGGATGAATTTTTCAGTGTTAATTTCATATTCTGATCAATGCCTGAAGAGATATATAGAATTTATTTTTCATCAAAGTTGTCATTTCCGCCTTTCTAGATTGGTATCTGGAGAAATAATTTATGAATAATGAATAAATTGTGCTGTTCACGGTCATTCCAGTCCGGTCTGCCAGTTGTGCCGTGACTTTTCTGTCAAACACATCGAATGGACCAAAATTATCACGGTTATCTGAGAAAATGCTAACTGATCGAGCTGTCGACCTTATAGGATATGTCTTTGCCTGGCAATCAATGTTTCGAAGAATTCCTTGTGATTGGGACCCAGTTAATAAAAAATTGAGCCCAAGTAAAAGTAAGATTTCTTTGGTTTATAGTTTCAGTTCAATATGTCATCCATTGGATAGCTTCGCTCGTTGTAGTCATTGGCACTTAGCACTTTGTATAATTTTAAGCATAGCGTGTTGGACATGACAGTGATTGGTGTTCATATGGCTTATACTATTGGATCTATTTTGGCCCTTGTGCTATATACCCTGACTCTACGATCAACGAATTTAATGTGCACATGTGCAAATCAAGTTTTTAAAATCAACAAAACATATTCAAGTAAAAAAAGAAAAATAACATTTAGGACTTCTATAATGTGTAATTTTATACAGGTACTTTTATAGGTCTCTACTTGAAATCAACATATGCTCAAGCCAAAGACACCAAATTAATTACAATGTTCATAGTTTACATTGGACTAGCAATTTGGCAAATAGCATTTTCCATCAATTCCTTTCTTCATAGCCATACAGAAATTGTTCGCTATTACACGTATCGTTTTTGTTTAAAACTCCTGATGATTCAGTATGAAACATGATTCCTTGGATTATTTTCGGAGCATTAGAACTTGAATACGTATGGTCTGCTATACTATTTTATGTTTTTATTATTTTGGCATATCTCGAATGCAATAATTTCTGGTTGAATCAAATTATCAAGAGCTCTGATGACCCTGAACGTCATATCATTCGTTTAACTTTCGGATAAACTCAGTCATTGTTTCAGCATTTGAGAATTCTTAACAATTACGTAAACAAATTATATAGATATTCCAGTCCTATCGTAATTGTTTTTATTGCTATTGCAAATGTGTTAGGAGTAGGGGCTACGATCAAATTTATAAGGAACGATAATTCTCATTTTATTGGCATTCCGTTCCTCGGAGTTTTCGCAGCCTTCTACGCGTATTTAGGTTTCACTATGGCTGCAAAAATTAATAAGAATTTTGATGAGGCTAAAAAAATGGCACCGGGAGGAACAAGAAAAAATTAGAGTGCGTGTGCGCAAGCCTTGGGTGAAAATGATCAAACAGCTCAACAGCTGGCTCGATCATATCGACCAATTCGCATGGAAGCTGGACAGTTTTTTTATATGGATGTGTCAACACGGATAACTTATTTTGAAATTGTTACATCATACATTATTAATTTGTTGTTGTCCACTGATTAAAAACATTTCCTGGTTATGCCTCTAAACTATGACGGCATCATGTTGTCACCGCCAATAAATTGTTTTTAGAGCTCTGGCCCTGGAATTCTAACTGTATTACCACAAATACAAAAAAAACTCGTTAAAATTAAGAGATATTTACTTCTTCGAAAGAAGACGACTTAGTCTGAAATTTCTTCGTTAATCTTTTATCTAGCGCGGAGGTGGCATTGTCCGTCTACGTATGCGTGTCAAGAATAAAACTCGGTTCTTAACTACGTTACTAAATTATGTCACTCGCTGCTGATTGAGTAGTTAAATATGATGGCCTTTAATTAGTCTGGAAAATAATACGAAGTAGTGAACTGCGTACGTATCGTTTGATAGGAAAACATGACTATGTACGTGTAGAACAACACAATAAAATATTCAAATGGTAATAAATAGTGTAGAGTACTTGTTTGGCAATATGGCAAGATTGTATATATTTCTACCTAATCAGAAATGCTGCCTTTTGCAATATTTAGACAAGGAAGTATCCTTCAATTTTCTTTAACACAACAGTGTTAAAGATTAAGCAGGTGCATCGTTCTTTTCGGAAGGATTAGATCACATTAATAAAAGTTGAAAATAACAACAAAATGCCCAGTGCTAACCTTTTACAAGAAAGTCGTTTTGTTTTTATAACATTACAGTCAAAATGCATTCAATATTTTGGTTCGTATAACAGGAGCTAAGTATTTTTGGACTAAACTAGGCGGCCTAGATTCTAACAATTCAGATTGAGGATTTAACCGTTCCTTAAAATAAACCTTGAAGCACTTACGTTTACGTTTAATGTTAGCTTGAGTTGCCTCTAATGAATTTTCTTTAAAATGTGTCACTGGTAACTCTAGCATGGGTATAGGGACCGAGACCTCATGAATTATTTAGAACGGAAACATTTCATAGTTGAGTTAAGGTTAGGATAATTTATAAGCTTAATATGCAAAAGCCTTATGTTAAAAATGCATGTCTAATGTGTCTGTCCTATCCTATCCGTGCAAATGATTATGCCGTATTTTATTGCCATTCCTAAATTATTGAGTTTCCTAGAAATCCACAAAAAGACAAACCGCAAGCGTACCTTGGTATTTCAAACTGTAAACAAAATTTATCTCGTTTAGTCCGACCTCCTTGTAAGTTGCGTCAGTTGGTTAAGAATCATTGGACAAGAATCTGCACTGTTCTAAAAAAATCGGGAAATCTAATTCTCACTGCTGACCGACTATAAAAATGTTGACTGAGCGTGACATTGACATGATGGGACTTTTTTTTGAATGGCAATCCTTGTATGGAAAAATCCCTTGTGACTGGAATCGTAAAACTAAACGATTATCTCCATCAAAGCTACAATTTCGAATTTACATTGCCTGGATTCTTTGTGCTGCTAACTGGTGCTTTACAATTTATACTTTTTGTGGAACTGCTTACGTCGGTAAATATAAATTGTTAGATAACGCCATAATCAGAGTTCATTTAATTTTCGAGATCACGTGTCTTATAACAAGTATTTTTAATCTGATTCTTTTGCTGAATGTGGATTTGGTATGTAATATTGTAAACAGCATCATTGGGACTAATCGGGATTATGCAAGTAAGATCTAGAATAATTAATTTACCTGAACGATTTGAGTTAACAAATATAGCCTTACCTCTTTTTTTAGAGTTATACTTGAAAAGTCGAAAAGAAACCATCATGGACAAAAAATTGACATCAATATATGGAATCTACACTTTAATATTTTTATTTCAAGCCGTCCTTGGTGCCAATATGTTTTTGACAACCACAGATGATATTCTGAGATACTATTCATTCAGATATCTTGAAAATTTAGACAGTTCAGGCTATTTTTTATATCTTTTCTTAGTAGCTGGATTATTTATTTACGATTACGTATGTTGTACCCTACTCTTTTGCCTCTTCGTTATGCTTGCCTACCTGGAGAATACAAATTTCTGGCTAAGTCAAATTTCCTTGCATGAAGATAACCCTGAATTACGGATTTTGGTCCTCACGTCCAAACAAACAAGGTCAATGCTACAAGGACAGAGAATTCTGAACAATTATGTAAACATTTGGACAAGTGTGACCGGTCCTTCGAATATTTTTCTTATCAGCATCGTAACTGTGATCAGTATTGGATCCTCCGTCAAATTCCTCAAAGACGAAGACTCTCAAAACTTTGTTGGCATTCCGCTCATAGGGTTGATGACGACGTACTTTTGTTACGAAGCATTTACTCTAGCGGCAGAAATTCATACAAATTTCGAGAAAGCAAAACAAGTGTGGTTGAAGAAACAGCAGGAAAGACGAAGAGTTAGCAAACGATGGGTGAAACGAGCCAACATGCATGCAACATCATATCGAAGCATACGAATGGAAATTGGAAACTTTTTCTATATAAAAGAATCAACATTTGCAAATTATTTTCAGTTTTTAATTTCTTACATTGTAAATTTACTTCTTTCCACATCCTAATAAAGTTTGTTCTCTATTTCTCATTTCTCCTTAATTAATAAATCTGAATAAAAATGCTATGTGATCTATAAAAATTCTCAACATTGGAATTAACTTTATTTTCTTAATATAAATACCACGTGCCATGATATACAAAATAGGGTCCTTCGCGTGTGTGACCCAAATCTAAAATATGATTTTATGTTTGCACTATTATTTACTGATACATTTTTTCTTTAATACGTCCAGAA
>WJEZ01003279.1:0-11189 GCA_009869925.1 Thalassaphorura encarpata
CAATTAAACAATTCAAACAAAATTTAAAAATTGAAACAATTGAACAAACAAAAAAGATTGTCTTCCACACTCAAGCAAAACACGCACAGACACGTCGTGCCTTCACCTCGCCGTCTCCAAGTACCCACCCACGTGCACCAAGTCCACATCTACAATCCGGCAGAACTCAAATCATTCAACCCCACCGCCACCTTTTCACCACCACATCCACCAACATAGTCCCAACCCCAGCGACGGCGTTTCCATCCCATCCTTTTCTAACTGCATGCTAAAGGCTCTGGATAATATCCAGATCTTCTCCAGAACCGCCGCCCTGTCTCCAGCCACTCCAGAAGTCAAAAATAACTACCAACACCTACTACCTGTTAATCACCCTACACCTGTATGCTCCCATAATGGAGTATGCGATAGACCAGTAAGTCGATCTAATTTTTGTTCCGTTGTTATAAAGTTGAATATTTTATAAAACAATCGAATTCTGATAAACAGTGCGAAAAGTTAGAACCGAAGTGTAGAAAACATGGTCGATGTTGCAGCAATATGTGTTTGAACGGGACCTGTGGGGTTAGCGTAGTATATAAATTTCTATAATCTTCCTGTTTAAGTTGATCTCAATGGCTTGATTAAATAGTGAATGGTGACGTATGTGTACACAATTTCGAATGCTGTTCGGACACATGCATCAAAAAGGAGTGTCAGGTCTAAATGTATTTATAAAAAAGTATTTGATTCAAGCTAAAGTAGACTTTATAATAGTGTAAATATGCTGGAAAATCTTGCAATAATGATCAAGAATGTTGCACTCAACTCTGTCAAAATGGAGAATGCATTGTTAGTCAAAATATGAATTCATAATAAATTCTTATTATTAATGTCTTTCAAAAAACTTGTGCATGTCTAGTGCAAGCAGGTTGGATCAATTTGCAGTGCAAACGCTGAGTGTTGTAACAATGTTTGCATGAATGGACAATGCAGGGTAAGAGAAGTATAAGAATTACAAAATTTAAAGCTATTTCTTCATAGGTCAATTTAAATAGGATGACTTAAAAACTAGTGTGAAGAGACTGGTAGGCCGTGTATAGACTTGAATGACTGTTGTAACAGCCTTTGTAACTATGAACATTGCTATGTACGTGAGTGTAACTTATATTTGAATACCAAGACTAAGTTTTTTATTATCGTAACCTATTGTCAAGAGAAAGACATGCCCTGTGCAAGTAATATTGGATGCTGTAGCAGCAATTGCAATCTGGATGAGGAGGTGTGCCAAGTAAGTCATAAATGAATTTTACAAATCAGATTTCAACGTGCGCTAAACGATGGCAAAAGTGATGTTTTCCTCAAGTTCCTGAACAAATATAGCAATAAGTAAACCAAAGAATTTTTTGTAGTGTCAAGGACGTGAAGCAGTCTGTAAGTTAAACAGGGATTGCTGTAGTAAAAATTGCGTCAATGGAAAATGCAGTGTAAGTATATTGTATTGATACATAATACGCATAATCTCAAATAAATTATATATAGTGCAAACAAGTTGGCCAGGGCTGCCAAAACGATTACTACTGCTGTTTGGAAAACTGTCACGATGGAAACTGTAGTGTAAGGATTACAAGGCATTGAGAGTATCAAAATTTATTTCAATAGCTGTAAAGTTCCTTTTCTTACATAGTAGAAACCAAATGGGAAAAATTGTGAGCATATGGATGACTGTTATAGTAAAATTTGTACAAATAATATATGTCAGGTATGAAATGAAAAAAAAGTTAAGAAACGTTGTATAACTGATGTGATAAACTGCACAGTGTAAAAACGAAGGTGTAGAATGCCAAGCGGACCACGAGTGCTGCGCAATGAAGTGCAGGAACGGCAAATGTATGGTAAGCTGAAATGAGGTACTACATCGTAAGATGTAACAAATTTTCAGTATTGCTCTGGGTTAAGGTGATAATGTGTTCACTTACAGTGTAGAGAATACGGAGAAAAGTGCACCTCTCATCCCGACTGTTGTTTGGAAGCAAGATGCATTTATGCTCGTTGTAAAGTAAAGTATTCCTCAGAAATTTTTTTTTGTATATTGTGCTCAACGTTGATATTATTCTTGTAATTATCGCTCTTAGGATTGTAAAAGTGTTTACAATTGGCTATGCTCTAACGATGGAGAATCTTGCAGTAACAAATGCAACTTGGCAACCGAACATTGTGAGGTAGGAGTTAAATGACTATACAGTCATACATCTATGCTACTGCTAAGTTTATAGGACACTTAGCGCCATTAATAACTAGGTTTCAAAAAAGCCTAATTTAAAAAAAATGTTGAACCAATCCCTTACCAAATATTTCTAGTGCAAAAGGGATAGTTATCCATAAGCGATCACCAATGTTGTATTCTATGGTGTGTTCATGGGCAGTGTTACCAAGTAAGAACTTATTAAAGTTCCCTACTAGACAATTATTTTATTTCTTATTTTTATTGACAATTCTACCTGCAGCGTTTATATGGAGATAATGATTACTGCAGACCAGAGGGAGCAAAATGTTTAACAGATCGTGCTTGTTGCTCAGATGATTGTTTCCGTGGTAATTGTAAGGTAACTCTGTCTTAAAACAACTTAAAAAATTTCATGAAAATATCGTTGTGCTTATCCCTGTTTCGTATTTTATATTGACCAGTGCACAGAAATCGGAAAAAGGTACACAAAAAACGTAGAGTGCTGTTCGAACCAATGCAAAAACAAAAAATGTGCGGTAAATTAAAACAAATAATTATTTTAAGATTGGACTTTATATCATTCTTTAGTAATTTAGCAGTTAGTACGGCACTTATTTTTGCTACTGCTAAAATGCTCGCGCTAATTCTTCCATTTTCTACTGCAAAGATAAAGGTTGGTGTACAACGGACCACGACTGTTGTTGTCAACGCTGTTCTAATGGACAGTGTTCTAATGGACTTCACAGGCTCAGATATTTTAATAGACAAAAAACGTATCATTAATTTAAATCAATTGTCCACTCAACATATAGACCACAGAAATAAACTATGACAACTGTAGAAGTGCCGGAAGTCAATTCTTAAAAGATCATGCGTGTTGTTCAGGGCGTTGCTCTGAACATAAATGCCAGGTAACTCTTCACTTCAACTTGATTATTCATTCGTAATTATAAAATTATATTCAACTCTCGTGTTTTATACTACATAGTGCACCCATTTGAAAAAAAAATGCAAAACTAGTGACGAATGCTGTAAAAAGAATTGTGAGAATTGCATCTGCGTTGTAAGTTCAACTAACACATGAGTTTCTATTTTCGTGTTCTAAGAAATTCTTCCAAATTAACCGCTCAATTATTTTTAGTGTAAAAAGGAAGTATCCTGAGTAGAGACGAAATGCCTACTATTAAAATGGATGTAATGGCTAGGCGTAATCCCATCACTCAATTGAAATATTTAAAAATTACGTATTTTAAACAATCGTTAGTCCTGCCTTGTTTAACGAGTGATATTTTTAAATCAATTAGTTGGAGGTTACACTAATCATATTCATTAAAATATTTACACCTTTGGGTAATTTTTATTGTATTAATACTAATAGTAATAATATATAATTCGGAAAAAAAATTTCATAGCGCGCATTGACCGATCAACCCCGACCCCGATCAACCCCGATCAAATGGCCGACCGACAAAATTTTAAATTTTTTTTGAGGTCAGGGGAGGTGGATGAATTGAATGGGGTATAAAATTTTTTTTTTAATTTTCAATTTGAAAATTTTTAACCTTACCACAATATAACACAAACAAAATAACTATGTTCAGTTCAATCAGCTCGATCATTATTAATATCCTGCCATTTAAGATTATCGATAGATTACTTTTTATCAATATTTTGCAATGCCTGAACGATGAATGATCCTAGTTGACTCATTTAAAAAACATCCGAACAACAAATGAATTAAAAAGCAAGTATTAGCTCAACCAACCCTAGTCTTTAAGGTGACCACAAAAGCGACCACAAATGGCCCAACAGAAATAAAACTGAAAAAGAGGAGCTTAAAAGCCTAGAATGAATAATTTGCATACATTGCAATACGTATTACGAATGCGTGCGTTAATTTACGAGTGTTGATTTCTGAGTATATTTGAAAACCATTTTCACTTCTAAAACTACCAATGGCAGCTGTTAAATTATATTGAAAATTTCATCAAGGTAGTAATTACACTCAATTAGCGTTTTGGTGTTAAGACGGGAAAGCAGAATGCAAGCATTTCAAGTGATTCGTGGAAAAGGCAAACAAGTTGAACAATAATTTCTTATCACTAGACTTCGGAGAAAATATTGGCAATTATGTCGTAAAAAGTGACCACAAATACACCGCAAGAAATGAGACCGAAGTGCGTCGTAGTAGCTCTAGAATTATTACAAGTAAATGAATAGTTGCACAACGTACAAGGATTCAGTACATTTCTAACGTTCATCCGTGCATACAGCATTTGTTAATTTTTGAAATGGCAGTGGTTTGGCGAGATATGTCGATTCCTTACACGGAGCAAGAACTTTTGGAATTTAGCACATCTTTCAAATCTCTTGGTGAGGAAGTCCCATCTGAAAAAGTGCCAGAAGTTTTGGAATTGATGCGAATGAAAAGAAACGATGCGCAAAAGAAGGCATACACAAATTATTGGAACACTCATCATGAAGGACTCATTGACTTGGATGCCCTTCTCAACATTATGAAAGGTCTTCACAAAAACGAAGCATATTTTCATTCTCTGTTGGTAAATGTGGATAAGGATAAGGATGGATTCATTTCTGAAGATGAATTTGAAAATCTTGTCAAAATATTACCAATTCATGATCCAGCTCTACAAATCCACCGTATTACATTTGAAGATTTTGTCAAAGAAGCAAATCTAAAACACGATGGAAGGGTCAGTCATTGCAGAAGGATCTAAATGGCTCAAGAATAAAATTAATCCACACAATTAGTTCTTTTTTTGCAAGAAATTAAATTACTATTTGTTTGACCAAGACTTTTTTTCAAACGAAAAACGAGTTTATTAATTATGTTGGCAAATTTGATTCAGCGTGAAAAATTCCTAACAAGTAGCAAAATTTTTGCTACTAAAGCTAAACTAATGTTTAAATTTAATCGCTTAGAATTTCTTGTCCTTCCTGTTTCGCCTATATTTTATTTTAGTAGAGGTTTTAATTGATTATCAACTGCAAAAGATAACTCATAAAAATCAGACAAGCTTATTGGACCTGATTTTAAAAACTTGTGACTGGGGCAGATCAAACACGTGTCGTAATACCCTAATTAATGCCACTGAAAGTAAAAGCAAGGAATTTTTATCAAAAGAGATTGCCAGACCCAGAATAGAGTTAACATATTCACACATGTGAAATTTCATTAATCTCAGTATTGTGGTTGTAGGCCTCAAACAGTTGTCAAATAATTTCATAATGGGAACAAGGAAATAATGTTTTTTTCCGTCCATGTCAGCTAATCACATTAAATTGTAAAATCGTTGACGACCACATTGTCTAACATTGTCATTCTCATTGTCATTGTCTAGCAATGAATGAGAAGTCGGAAAATAAAACCACATTAATTTATTCGCACAGACAAAGTGATTACAGTTCCTATGAAGACATTCAGGAAATAAAATACGATGAGTTTATTCCTTTGGTCGTCTGAATCCAATCTAGCATTACATGATAGTGAACTAAATATAAAGTAACGCAAATAGTAGACAAATGTGTGCATATCTTCCTGCTTTTAAATTACTTCATCATGTTCGCAAAAAAATTAATTTTTTTATCCCTTGTTTCCACCATGGTGGCAATGGTAAGATGAAATTATATTTGAGTATACTTAATCTTTTTATCTTACTCGAGTGAAAAAAAATATTTTCTACTTATTTTAATTAGGGGTCCACATCTAGAGAAAAAAGATTATTTGGATTCAGTGTACGTAAGTATTTCACAATTTAACTTACAAGTACTATGTTACAAGTGGTGCTAAGTATTTTTATATGTATTTGTAGCTGATTTTGTTACCCAGACTGTGGCAAATGGTATGAAGACGGCTGCATCCATAATTCCAGGACTTGATGCTGACGAAGGGGTGAGGGCTGGATGTCAAGCTGTTGGCTTTTACAATACTCCTAAAGCCACTGCCTCTAAACCTTCAGGAATCAGTAATGATTTAAAAACAATATATATTTTAGCATTAGTTAGTTTGATGAATTACTAGGCGCTGGATTTGGTGCATTGACGGGGGCATGGGGACAAGCGTTTGCTTCTGAGGAAAGCAAGAAGAAAGTTTGTCAAGACAATGGGTTTTATGACCCTAACTACGTACCTCAGCAGAACTTGCCACCAGTCTATGTGTACGATCCACCTATTTATGTTCCTGTTTATGATGAAGGTTATCAAGATGTTGCTTACTAAGCTCAACACAACAATTAATTTACCAAAATTGTAAAATCAGTGTTCAAAATTATTCATGAGAGCTTCCGGTAATAAATAAGTACGGTAAACTTTCGTTTGGATTGTTTTGTTATGTTTCATTAGTCAATGGGAAACAGAAATAAATTCAATAAATCTGAGCGGAGAAATGTTCCTTATAAGCCATCAAATCTTATATCCCTCATATGTTTGAAATTTAAAAAATAATTTTGATTATACCCCTTTGGTAAAATCCAGAATTGATGGGAAGTTTTGCATACTAATAAATTAAAGCGGAACAGTCCTGGTCAGAATTTTCGGCAATTTTATCATCAATGTATTTTCGGGGTTTCTATTAATATTATGGTGTCATCGTCTTATTGTTTACTAAACTATTTCAGCCGCAATAATTTGCATAGAGGAATGTCGGTATAAAAGGCCTGATCCAATTTTATTATAATCGAACAGAACGGAGTAGCAAAAGTACGGTAAGAATTTATGTAATATAGAATTATCTTTAAAACACAAATCTAACATTTTTTAAATTTCTATAACAAAAACAGACAATGTGAATAAATATAACTGACGTGAGAATATAAATGCCAAATTTTTTCTTGCGAATTTAGTGTCAAGAGAAATGGCTACATTGTAAAAGTAATAGCGAATGTTGTAGTAACAATTGCAATGATGCGACCGGCCTCTATCAGGTAAGCATATTCGAATTTTGCTGTTTGAGATGATTTATTGAATCGAGCTGAAATTTGCGAACTGCTGACTGGTTACATGATATCGCTATTGCTCAAACTAAATTAAATTAATAATATTTCTGTAGTGTCAAGAATGTAATGTGAATGTCTATAGTACAAAGGATTTGGGAAAGATTGCGATGAATCTAGCGAATGCTACAGCCAGTACTCTTTCGGAAACAGATGCAGGGCATGGCAATATAAATAAAATTTCGGAAAAACCATAATGTTATTTTAATTGAATCGCCTAATCATTTGTTTACTTATGCAGTGCAAGTACGAGATGCAAACATGTAAAATGAACACAGAATGCTGCACTTTTAAGTGTACGAATGGTAAATGCGGGGTGAGTAAAATATACGAATAAGTTGCAATTCGGGCAAAACAAAATATCTTAGCTTAGGTTGACGCATAAGACTAATCATTAATTTTTTGACTAGCTCCAAAACGTAGGTAGAATGTGCAAATATGATGATTATTGCGCTAATAATATTTGTAAAAATTGGAAATGCATCGTAAGTAGATTGGATTTTATCACAACTAATAAGGTGAATCCAAATTGAAGTTAGCAATTTTTGTTAATTAGTGCAAACAAATTGGTGAAAGCTGCAAAAAGGATAACGAATGCTGCTTAGATATTTGTAAGGATGGAAAATGTCTAGTAAGTAGTACAAAACATTGAGCGTAATAACATGTATTTAATTACATTCATTCAATTACTTTCAATTTATAGCCCATACCATCTGGGTATAAGTGTAAGCATTCGGCAGATTGTTATACTAACTACTGTAAAAATGGAGGATGCCGGCTATGGAATAAAAAGCTTGAGCAGTTTGAAAATATTTGTAATGTATTTTGTACCTTTATGAATTATGAATACTTCAGTGCAAAACAGTAGGCCTGGAATGCCAAATGGACGACGAGTGTTGCTCGAAAACTGCCTGTGAGAATGGCGAATGCGCTGTGAGCTGAATTACAAAATTATGTAGTACTTTACAATACGTTTGTAGAGGACAGTATAACTTGAACTTGCATTTACACTTAGTGAGCAGAAATTGGAAAATACTGCTGGTCTGATTTATACTGCTGCCCTGACGCTAAATGCGTTAATCAAAGATGTGAAGTACTAAGTTCCTAAAACTTATTTGTAAAAATCATGTTGTACAATGTAATGATATTATGATGAATTCATAATTACTGATTTAGGCGTGCAAGGCTGGTGGTTCGACTTGCTCTGATGGTCAAGAGTCTTCTAGTGACAAATGCAGTTCGTCAACAAAACCTGTCAAGTAAGACATTCACTCATATTGTTTCATTTCTTGCCTACGACACTTTAGTAACATTAATAGCAATTCGCACGGAATAAATCCTTGTATACTTTTAGATTAAGCATTGAAAATACGAAATATTAATAATTAAATGATCTACCTCTGTTTATAACTTTGAAAATTTCTGAAAATTTTTGTAGAGAAGAAAAAATTTTGATGAACACTTTGACATTCAAGACGAATTGTTTGCACGTTTATTTATTTATATAAATAAGTTCTTATCATCTGACTATAATTTTAAGTCAATTCAGATCTTTCATACCACCAATAAAAAAATTGGAAGATCATCTCATTTTAAAAATTATTCGTTAAGTTAATAATTTATTCTTAGTTAACTAAGTGTGTGCTAATCATATTTCTAAGTGACTCCTTGAACTAAAAAATAATTTGTTGAAGACAACACTGTGTTAATAGAAACTGTTTTGCTATTAAGCTGGTATTCACCTGCGCAACACGTTTCATGAAATTTCATGAAATTTTTAATTGAGCGCAACAAAATGTTGCAAGCAGCGTTTGCTATCACACCAGTGAAATACTTTTTGCCGCCATAATTGTGGGAGTTTGAAAATTGGTCCGGTTCGACTCCATTTAGCTCGAAACCAAGAGCAACGAAAAATTATACTAAACTATCAAATCGAGCCAGAATTTCAGAAATCGATTCTGATTTCAAATTAGCGTTAGCTTCTATTCTACTATGAACAATTGGCTTTAGCATTATTTTGTAATTGTTTTTAGCATTTATCATATCATAATCATCGTGTTGTGATTTGTGATTGTCGGACTTGAGTTAAATTTTAATTTACGGAATATCAGGATGCATTCAATGAAGTTGCATGAACTAGACTGATTTGAGTTTTATTTTAATTTATTTCTGATCTGCTAAATCCTCGATGCTTGGATCAGTATAGCTATTGCTATTAACTTAGTTTCACGGATTGAATTAAAACGGCAGGCAGAGATTAGACTAGACTAGACTAGACCTAGACTAGACCAATTAACTGATATTTCTGGTTATCAGTCAGGTTAGGCTTAGAGAATAAACTTTATTTCCTCACCAAACCTCAAATTGTCAAAAACACAAGAAGCAAAATATTTTTACACCAACACTTTATAATTGACAAAGACAGATTCACAGTTTCTATTTTTCTTTTGTCCACTTACAATTTCAAAAATACATTAGTCCCGCGTCAGTGTTGTATGAAAGATGTTTCAAAATTGGCTCAGAGTTATATTTTTGCAATATTGCTGCCAGTGTGATTTTATTTTAATTTATTTCTGATCTGCTAAATCCTCGATGCTTGGATCAGTATAGCTATTGCTATTAACTTAGTTCCACGGATTGAATTAAAACGGCAGGCAGAGATGTGAATTAATACAGACCAATTGTCAAAAACACAAGAAGCAAAATATTTTTACACCAACACTTTATAATTGACAAAGACAGATTCACAGATTCTATTTACCTTTTGTCCACTTACAATTTCAAAAATACATTAGTCCGCGTCAGTGTTGTGTGAAAGATGTTTCAAAATTGGCTCAGAGTTATATTTTTGCAATATTGCTGCCAGTGTGGTGCAAGTTGCGCGGGAGTCTGCGCAGTTGCATTTTCACGTGACGAATGTTGCGTGAAATACATTTCAAGCAAGAAATTTGCATAAATGCGCTAATTGTTTTATGAATCCTACAGAAGTAAATATTTCACAACTGCTTACTGGCGGGAGAAAAATGTATAAAAAACCAAGCATGCTGCTCAGGGCGTTGCACCGAAAATAGATGTAAGGTAAATCTTTAAGCACAAATTATAAAATTTCCTTGCGGTTTTAAGATGTTGGTTTGTAAGCGTAAAATAATCATATCTTGTACGCAACAGTGTACAGAATTGGAAAAGATGTGCATAACTAGTGAAGAATGCTGTAAAAAGAATTGCAAGAATAGCTTCTGCAGTGTAAGCTCAACAAATGCATTGCTTTATTTGTGTATACTCAAAATTGCATTCCAAATTAACCACTTGAATGTTGTTTCAGTGTGGAAAAGTAATGTCCGAAGCAGACAGTCAAGATATGCATCAACATATTACAATTTGTCGAATGATTAAATAAAATACTGACATTGTGCATTATTGCTTGATCAGTAATAGCTATTTTAAAATAAATTCATTGATGGTTTATATCAATTCAAATAATTACACCTACGACTGATTTTTATTGTAGGCGTAGTTTGCTGGAATTAAATAATCCATTTCGTAGTAGTACAAAGTAAATATGGAAGCTAATTGTTCAACTAAGGCCGCCAAGGACATATTTCTAATTGTTTGGCTTCTGGGTCAAAAAGAAGTTGGTGCCAATTTGGTTGAGTGAGCGAATGTTTTTATTTTACCCAAAAATGTGTGCGAATCTAGTGTGGAAAAATACAAAAACACTACAAATAATAAAATAAAACCATCAATTTTTGAAACTTCCTTGGAAGAAGACAACGGAAAAGCTCTTAATCAGAGCAGATTATCCGTTGCGTAGAACGAGAGAAGTTAGAGGTTTGCATTTTTTGTCTAACTAACAGGGCTACTAATTTTTTGCACCAAACACCTTTGTGCTATATTTATTTTGCTGCGTTCATTCAGTTCTAAGAAGAAATAGTAAGTAAATAAATGGTTAAGTTGGAATTATAAACGTATTG
>WJEZ01003280.1:0-11188 GCA_009869925.1 Thalassaphorura encarpata
AAAGCCACAAATTATGAAGCCTGTCATCTCACTGAATATGACGAATGACTTTGTGTGTTTTCATTTTTGTTTGCCTTGCTTTACAAACCGAAAACTATTGCAAGCAGCACTATGTAGTCAAAGAGCGGAAGGAATGGAAAACCAAAAATTCTAGTTCTTGTGCATGTGCTGTGACTGTCTTCTGATTTGTCAGACATTTTCCTCCAACTAAACTAAAGCATTAGACCGACTGAGACTTTGGATTCGGATTCAGGTAGCTATTCCCACCGAAGGAAAGAATGTGTGTCCCGTCAACCCTTTGAAAAGAGGACAAATCAGTAGAGCATCTCTCGGTTGATTTGATGAAGTTTTTCTTCTTTGCCTTTGCGAGTACCGTCATCCCGGTTCTTCTGAAGATGAAAGGGAAAGACAAAGAAAAAGAAGAGAAGACTGATGACAGCTATCACACAGGCACGAATAGGGCTTTTTATAAAAAGCCAAAGACACACCGCACCGACATGGTTCTACTTCGACTTTACTTTCTTCCTACGTTATGAATGAATCAACTCCCATCCTCACTTCTATTTATTTATTTATCATATTTTTCTACGTTTTTTTACTTGAGTGGGAAATTAAATAATGAAAGCTAACCTCACATCCCACCCAACCGTAGTTGTCCGGGCGGTCTTATGCAAAGGAACGTCCAAAGGGTTTTAAAGACGTGTCACACACGACGATAATGGTTTAAGTTATTTCGGCTTCTATCGGCTCGGGTTTTGGTATGAGAAAACAGAAATGGCTCGGACATTGGACGTGTGCTCTTATGCCAAAGTGAATTCTAAACCATAACCAACCCGGCTCAGCCGTTCAGCTCAGGTGAGGGCCGATTTGCTCTTGAGCTGTTTCCCACAACTTGGAGATCCAATGGACCAATTATTATGCAAGGCAACTGTCCTTTACAATCCTTTTTAGGGATCTTCACAGGCCCTTTTAAGGCATTGGTTTATATTTATGTGTAATTTAGTTAGTGCAACATTGTTGTGGTCTTTGAAGGTATGGTAAGCGCATCCCAATTTTTTTTTCATTTCACGATTCGTTACAAATCAGGTTAAGGGTAATAATAATTTTATGTTATTTCAAAAGATATTAAACTGAGGTAATTTTACTGCTTGCTGTTTGGCACAAGAAGTTCGTACAAACCAAATTTTCAATGATCAAACATGGCTTTGCGACAAGGTATAGGAATGGAACGAATGAGTTTTAATACCTGGTGTCACAGGCGGGCAAGAGTACAATAAACCTCTGATGATAATGATGATTCCATGTAATAAACTTGGAAGGGAGAGTTGCATGACTGCATTTAGGATTTGGACTTTCCTGATGCTGGCCGGCCACACCGTAGGAAGGATGTCAACAATAAAATGTTGTGAAGGGAATTATTGGTTTATGATGGTCAACACGGTAAAGGCGGATGGACCACACAGACGGCAAAATTATGCTTGATGGCAGTGGGATATGATTTTGTAAATATTTGATTTTGGATTATTTTAAATGCATCATAAACACATGTAATGCGTGAATCTCCCATAAACTGGGAGAGGAACAAGATTGGAGCTTAGGCCGCGAATACATTAGTCAAGCCAAGGCAAACTGTGGAATAATCCCTTATCTCATCTCCAGCATACTAACATTATTTGCCCATTTATCCCATTTCCGTTGTTCTCCTTGTACGGTTGGCAAATACTGCAGAACAATGAACTGGGCCATGACATTTTATGAAACCATAGGCGAGAAATATGAAATAAGAGCCAGAATTTGGCAGGATCCAATCCAGGGCATAGGGCAAGGCACCATTCTGTCTTGCCATTGCCATTCAGGATAATGATCAGCCAGCCAGCCACCCGACCCGACTATAAGGGCCAACACAAAATCATAAAAATAATACTTCTCAGCTGACCCATTTTCCTTCTGCCCTCCTCCTTTTATAATATCCTATTAAATAAAATATTAATTCTTCATCACATCTGACGCAAGCTTGCTCGCAGAATATTAAGTAGTTTGCCGTGGTTATACGTAACTTAACCTGAATTTTCAGGAGCCTTTCCGTCTAAATTGAGTAATTACAAGGAGGCAATAATAAGACTAGTCAAGAGCTGAGTTCGTTCCTTCGCATTACATTAGCACATATTCTAGAAAATATAAGGATCGATTGCAGAGGGAAAGGTCTCCAGGCGTTTAGCTCAGCTCTACACTATGGAATTAGTTCAGCCTAGCCCATCGCCATCCCCATCTTATCTCCGACTTAGACTTAACCTCGAGATAAGTATAACCCGGAACATGAAAGTTGGAAGAATAAATTCCCACCTTGGGTTCCTAGTAATCAAAAGTCTCAACCCAACAATGATAATAATAGCAGCAATTCTAAGCCATTAATATTGCAATAGTTGACGCCTTCCAACAATGGCGGGAAATATTTTGACAGTTCCAGGCGCCATTTTGAAATGAAACGGTAATTTTTAAAATTCCAATGAATATGATTTGCATAAAGACAAAACCAGAAATATTTATCTCACCCGGCATCAACAATGCAATGCAGTCCCAGCCGGACGATTATGATATTAAATTGAGGAATGACCCATTCTCCTGAATATTTTCTTCAACCCTTCACTTTTAGATAATACATATGTGATGCGATGCGATGAACCTATTACATTACCTACCCGGACGGGACGAGTGATGATGGTTTAGAAGAAAAAGATTAAATTGGGCGTAAAATGGTTTCATACTTATCTCCTACCTTTCCTCCTGCTCAACTGAGCCATGTAATGTAATGATGAGGTTAGGCAAAGGGAGCTTAGGGCGTGCTCTCAATTCCTCCGGCTCTCAAATTATCATCCTCACTCCATGTCATTAAGTCTTTTCTCATCCAAAATAAGATCCAGTCAAAATGATTATGTAATTTTGACTCGGTGCACACAACTACTACTTTGTCAGGTATGTACTACGCACGGTGTGGATTAAATTTACTTTTTTATATGTTCTCGAGATAATCATCAAGATAATTTGTATCGTAAAATATTAGATACTCACTAAAGCTTCTTACTCTTTGAAATTGGCAAGATTTCGTGTTCCCACGGTTAATTGCAAGTCACACAAGGGATAAGGGACATTTTAGCAAAGTAAATTCCCACTTCAATTTCATTCATTATCCGCAAACGGAAATGGCTGTTTTAGAACTGAAGACTCGAGGATGATTAACCAAAAGTGTTCTTGAGAATCACTTCAAAACAGAATAACTTATCATGGAAAAAAATCCTCTGCCTTGCCTGATGTACCCAATAGTATACTTTACTCATCCTTACTCCACCATCCCTGTCAAGATTACTCCCGTGAGTCATTTTAAAAGAGGAAATCACAGCCGTTGTAACAAACAAAAATCTGTTTCTGTTCCCTTTTCCTGCATTTCAATTTCTTAACCGAACATTGGCATGATTCGCCCTAGCCAAGCCGTCAACACAAGCAAAGCTACAGTTTCCAATTTTTTATCCAACGAATGACTACAGACCATACAAATTACTCCTGCCATGCAGCCGAGTCTCGAAATTACCTTTCCCTGTCATTTACTAACATTGCGAATGTGAATTTGAAAGTTATGAATCATACGAAGCAGAAGCAAAGGCTTGCAGTAGCAAACAAAGTAGACAAGGTTATCATTCCTGACATGAAACATTGACTACACTAAAGATCCATGTCTGTTTGAAGTTTCTGCGAAATAATTATCAAAACTCGAACTCAACCCGCTCGCTGCTTTAATCATTCGAATGGTACGAACCGAATTCATACAAACGCACGAATGACTTGCTGTCACAGCCGTAAAGCAGTAAAATCTGGAGTTTCATATAATTAGCGGTTCTGCAGATTTTCATTTTCTGCATGTAGCCATAGCCTGAGCCCAACCCAGGTGCAGGAATCTCTGATGCTATCTCTAACCTCCCAAGAAGTAAAAAATCTTATGGTGAAAACGAAAAGTGCGTGCTGCATTGTACGCACAGCTGCGAAAACCTGATTCACCATTACATTGCACGCATGTTTACTTATTCGTTACAAGCAAGTTTCTAAATCACCTTTAATTAAAATTTAAATGGCACTTTGATAAATAGCACTCACTCACACAAACCTATTCACAAAACAAAACAAAAGGTTGACTGACTCCCGCTGATGATACGGATTTCGTGACCTGCTCGACTTCCCTCCCATCAAATTCTAATTGGAAATTAATGTAATGTAATGCCAATCCACTAAGAAAAAAACCAAACTAGGAGCGGAGTCAATAAGTCTTGAAAGCTCATCAACAATGGGAAATCATCTTTCTAATGGATTCTTGCGCCCAGCCTGGGAGGTGATGAGCATTGGTTATCAGAACCTGGTCTAGTCTGAACGCAATGCAATTATGTATTGTTTATGATTATTACAATTGCATTGACTACTTGTGTCCATTGATTTGTGTTCCGTTTAGGTAGCAAAACTGATACAACCGCTGCTACCTTAACTAAACCTGATTTCAAATACTGCACTGAACTGCAATCCTGTCGAAGCTACCTTAAACTTAGTATCTTGCCGTATTTTGTCCCAACTAAAGATGAGTCATTTCAAATGACAATTTATTTGCATATAATTTTGGATAAAATTTTCGAAAATTTTAAGTCATCTACATTCCCTACCTACCTAATGACATTCCCTACCTGATGAAATGTCACTCCTTGTATATGAAAACAGATATCTCGTGAAGCCAACAATGTGTACAGAAGAACGAACGTTGGTACACACTTGAGTTCTGAGTATTAAAACGAAGTTTGTCATACAATAGGGTGGAGGAGGACAGGACAGGAGGGCTGATATGAGACTTTGCACAGCAGAGTACAACACCAAAGAGGAAATTGACTTCTCGCCCTGGAGCAGGATATTTCTACAGGAGAGGAGGAAGATGATGATAATATGACGTGAGGATGTGATAATATAATGTGATAAGGAAGAAGGGATGATAGAGTTACTCTTTCATGGTCTTGGAATAACGGTTTCTAAGCTGTGCTCGGAGATAAACTGCCAAAACCGAAACCAGGCCACGACGACGAGACGACAGGGCTCCCTCCCGACTTGTCAACAATAGAAGACTATTAGATTGAAAATTTCAAATGCAAAAGATGACACAATTTTTCAGAATGAATACAGTGAATCTGGTGGGCTCAAGTAGAAAATGTTAAGAAAAAATCGGATTCAAGACGTCAAATGACATTAGTTAGTAAACCAGTTCTACTTGAGCGGATTACTTGAGATTATTCGAATGAAGGAATGATGAAGTTGTATTCATTCCCAAAGCGAAGCGACACACTTTGAAATTCCCTTCTTATCAACTTTTCAGGTTGAATTATTTGCAGCGAATTAATCCCACCGGAAACAACGTGATTCATGAGGACTGAAATTCTAATGCCATGGCTCATTTAATACAACGTAGACCGAATAGGCTGATTATAATATTACAAAGAGCAGAGAAGAAATCCTTAAACTTAAGATTTACGAAAATGTAATGCAAGTTTTACGAGTTTTGTATAACATAGAAAAGATTTAGGTTCAAGATTAACACATACTTGACACACCTCAGCTCAAGTCGTTGTACCTTGGTTGATTGATTTAGGTCCGACGGATAGACAGAAAGACATAATCTTAATCTTGACACGCACGGACAAACGGGCTATACGTTAATTTCGCACACGTGTAAGTGTGAGTGAGTAAATTCAATTCAAATACAAAGGTGGAAATTGGATGCAGAGATTTGTGAATTGAATATTCAAGCAAACATTAACATTTCAAGGCACAACATAACATGCTCAATGAGCAAGAGCGAGTTAAGATTTGCAACTCGCAAATAAAGTCGCAAAATGTTATCTCTTCTGAATTTAACATCTTGAGCATTCAAGCCGAAAGCGCAAAATTTATTTCCCATCAGGATCAGCTCTAAGAACTAAGCCAGCAGTGACACTGCACTGCACTAGATAAATAAACCGTTTTCCTTATTGGTAGGCCTGTGGTATCAACTCCAGGGATTAAATCCAAGATCATAGTTAATCCCTGCTCTCTGTCTGCTGGGGACTTGGAATGATATCTCAATTTCAATGGCAGTGCGAAAATTGTGTCATGATGTGCTTTAATCTTTGCCGAAAGCTCTCTATTATCCTTATATATTGACACATAATCACAAGGGAAGCCACATCAGAGCAGACGACCTTTTGAAGTGTTCACGTTTATCATAGAATCCAATCTCAAGACACTTGTCACTGGTTTGGGCAAAACATGGTAGTAATTAATGACACCAAGTCCAACAGGAGGACACAGGACAAAATCGTGAATAATGTAAGCAAACTGAAATTCAACATTTACTTTTCCTTAACCCTGTCATAACCTGCTATGCTGAGGAAACTCAATAACGCATCCGTGTTGCTTGCTTCGTGACAATAATTTCGCAATGTAAAAAAATTCCTTTCATGTCATTCTTAGCCCCAATACTCTTGCATCCTCGTATCCCATTCCACATGCGGTGTTTAGATAAATATTCAATCAAGGCAAAGAACAATACAAGAAATGCAAATGGAAAAGGACATGAATGCAGATACGCTGAAAAAGTCCTACCGCATCAGTAGCTTCCATTCTCATTATCATTGTCTCCTCTCTTTGTCATCATATTCCAATTCTAAACATCAAAGGAATACCTAATTAGACGAATGACAGTAGTCAGAGTGAATCTACTCTTGGTACTACGATTGTGTAATCTAAATTAGGGAATTACAAATAGACTAGAGGTTCTCAGAAGCCCCTATACGTGCCATGCAATGGTTGTTGAACATATTTTATCAGACTAGTAAGGCGCTAACCCTTAAATCTGACACAGACAGGAAGGAACCGAACTGAACCGAAACTTCCCGCAGCAGCAAGAGTTGTGTAATAGAATTTGCACATCCTTGGCTTGGCTTGGCCTGGATCGCGTGTACCGAACCTTTCGCCCAGTATTAATTGTTTCTCTCATCCAAATCCGAAAGCTGGACGGGCGAGGAGGGTGTACTTTACGTATTCTATCGTGAGAAACTCAATTTCCTTTGACAAAAGAAAAAGGAAATTACGTCTCTGGTTCTATTCGCCTCCCACCCAGCAGCTCACTCTCATACCTTCAAGTTACAAAATATAACAATGTGTGCAATTTATGGAAAAACGGATTATGAAATGAAATACTTCGTCTGCCTTGCCTTGCCTTTCCATTCTTCATTGCCTACGGCCAACCTTCGGGGCACGATCTTTAAATTCAGCGTCAATTTTCTATCGTCCATCTATCAAAAGGCGAGCAAAAAGCAATAGCTTCTCATTTTATGACTTTGGGAGGTTCGGGTATTGAGACTTGATACAAAAAGGAGCAAGACTAAAAAGAGAATTTTAACACTAAAGAAGTTCATGCTTTGTGGTTCCATTCGGAATTTTGCGCTAAAGAAACGAGGTTGAGCACGAACGATTTCTATTCAGTCTATCGAATTTTTTAATATTTTTTGGAAGTTGAGTTTTTAATACCAGCCTCTTAGAAATCTGGCTGGAACATTATTTATTTTCCTATTAAGGCAAGGAGAAATAGGAATAGTGGTTCTGGAAAAAATTGATTTTAAATTACCATACATTATGATTGAAATTAGTTTATTATTATGCTCCTCTACTTTTTAAGCATGGTTGGTTGGGTTAAGGCGGAAAGACTTTTCTTTCCTTTTCTTCTTACCGTAAGGGGAAACTTGGAAGCCTAATTCCAATATCTATATTCAGGTCGTGGTAGCATTAGACTTGATTTACTACACCCATTTTTCTTCCCCTTTCTGTGAGGAAAAGTTAATTGAAATCTCGAGTCTTCTAATAGCTAATGAATGTGGGTTTTCTTTGCTTTTCAAAGCACATGCACACGGTACAAAATATTGCCTCAGATAAAAATAATTCCAAATCAAATCGGCAAAAGTAATATTCTAACAAATAGTAGCAATTCGCAAGGCCCAGCCTAACCTCCAACGTTTTCCTTGCTTTCAAAACAAAAACGAATTATGATCATAGACCTGGTTTCGAAAATTGAAAACCCGTGTTGAGACTCCCCATCGGTCTCCAGTCTCTGCTTTCACTGGACTACGACTGGAACCCTGTCTGGCTAACAACCATTACAACTTACTGGAAGTTATCGCCAAGGAGGATCTTCCTGTACCCCTGACTGAAACATCTCAACTTAAAACTAGCCTGCCTGACAAGGAAGAAGAAGAAAAAAGAAACAGGAACACGACGGAGGGTAAATACTAAATTCTGCAAAAATACCAACCAGGGAATTACCACTCCGTTCCTTATCCGTCTTACACTTCCAACCAAANACATCTCAACTTAAAACTAGCCTGCCTGCCAAGGAAGAAGAAGAAAAAAGAAACAGGAACACGACGGAGGGTAAATACTAAATTCTGCAAAAATACCAACCAGGGAATTACCACTCCGTTCCTTATCCGTCTTACACTTCCAACCAAAGTCCAATCCTTCCAAGAAACAAAAAAGGAGGGAATAATAGAGGAACAACTTACAATTTTCCTCTCCCTTTCGAGATTTACAAGAATTTATTTTCCTGGACTTGGAGCACTAAAGAAAGATTTCAAACTCAAACTAAACATGAAAGAAAACTTCGTACTAGGGAAAACTCCAAGGGCTATTCTTGTAAACATTTTTTCGTTAGATGTTATTTCATGAATTTTTTGCAAAATCCTGAATCACAAGAATATTATTCGTCAGCAAACACTGCCAGAATAGAGTCAAAACCAGCAAATCTAATCTTCCAAACGAATCAGTTTTGCATTGGGGTCTATTCAATTTAGGAACTCTACCAGTACATGAAATGACATTTTTGGCAAAAAATCCTCCTAGCTTAACTTCCTTTCATTGAAAATTGAGAGTCACAACCAGCAAATCTAATCTTCCAAACGAATCAGTTTTGCATTGGGGTCTATTCAATTTAGGAACTCTACCAGTACATGAAATGACATTTTTGCCAAAAAATCCTCCTAGCTTAACTTCCTTTCATTGAAAATTGCACTCGTAGAGAATATAATAGAATGTAAACTTTCCTCATCCGATCCAAGCCGTACGTTATTTTATTTTCTTCCCTCGAGCAGCATCTGAATTCAGCAAAGCCCGTCCATGGTGTCCTTTTTGTGGATTCACATCTTATCCCTCCTCTCACCAATAAATCTTTCTTCTTCTTCCCTACCCCAACCCATGGAATGGAATGGAATTCCGAAAAGAGAGATTTTCTTCCCACCTCATGGCATACGTGCCAAGGCCTAGACCTATGCAATACATTTATTCCTCGATATCCAAGAAAAACCAGAACAGGAAGATAGAGTTTTTCTCTTGCTTTTCGCACTTTCTCCTCAGCAGTGCGAGTGGAGCAGTGTTTTTACTTAACGTACTTCTCATGTTCCTTTTCCACCTTCCTGCCTTCCTTTCTCCCGGGCACAACTCCGAATTTCAATTCTTCTTGCTGCTCTAGCACTGTAAACCCAACTCAAACTCACTTCACTTACTTCCTTTGCTGCTTGTATGAATCAAAACCTTTTCTTGCTTTTTGCCTCCGAGCTATGCTAGCTAGTGTATTTCTGCCTCTTGATTCACAAATCTCAACCAGGCTCCGATTTCAATCAAATTCGCTTCGTTTCATGGATCCTGAAATCTCAGTCTCAGGGTCTACAGCCTACAGTCTAGCCAGGATTCGGAACGGGTAGTATTTTTTACTACTTTCTTTCAACGGGTTCCACGTGGTCCTGTCACCAACCATGAGCATGATCCATAGTTGAATCTAATCTCACGAGCAGAATTTATTTTATTGTCATTGCATTGAGACTTTGTGATTATGATTGCGTTTTATTTATTTTTATTGCAAATGTTGTTGAAAGCCATGTATGTGTGTGCTTTGAATTGCATTGAATTTGAATACTGGAAAGTCAGGTACGTGTTTCGTCGTCCACCTGTGTTGTAGTGAAATGAACATGGAAATCGTGTCTTAAGTGGTTCTTTTGTTTTCCTTCCTATCGGTCCTTTGTAGTTCATACATACAATGTACAAATCTGAGCACTTAAGACAGAGCAAAGCAAATCACAGGAGGGCAGGGCAATGGTAATTATTGTCATTCTTGGTTGGGAGGGACAACAGTAGACAGAGCGGATCGGTCGGCCACAGTGAAATGAACTTGAGAAGGGTGGATTGGATTGGATTAATGTCCCTGACTCATTGTAGAGTTAATTGTCATAATGAGTAGAGTCATGTACTACGCTACGACGAGTATTGTCAAGCAAATGGAAAACCAAGGAAAGAAAAAAGTGGATAGTCTGGACCCAGGACAACAATGTCAAAGGAAGTTAAAACAATAAGAATGCCGAATGTCATGTGGTAAGAGAAGAAATGGAGAAAAATACGACTTTTGTGTATAAAACCAACAAGTTGCTGAAACCGAAGCGAAACATTACAACATTGGGCTGGGCTGACAGAAAAATACTTGTTTTCTTTGATTTTTATAACACGATCCGAACTGAGATCAAACAAGACAAGACAAGTCTCAAGTCGTGAATGTTGTTTCCTCGTTTTTCTGGAATATTTGCATTTTTGAATTATTGCAATGCCAATTTAAATTAACGGAATTTAATATCAGTGCAAAGAGAGGGTTTGCTAATTAATTTCAAACATAATCTTACACTTGGCTCAGCCTGAACCGGATGGTGTGTGTTTAGCAATAAAAATTCAATTAATTAAATTAATTGGTCATAACGTGATACTGTTAATTTGCACGTGTCTTTCTTATAGAATCGTAAATGCTCCTATCCTACCTTATGATTGGCGGATTTCTGCCTATTTCCAGAATTTTAACCATGAAAATGAGATGAACTTGATCTTGTCCCGTTAGGGGCTAATCTATGTATACGCCTTCACCTGTTCTACACGCTTTAACATTTCTAAAAAAGTGTCAATTCAATTTCCTTCAGTTTTTTACCTTATGTGCAGAGAATATGATGTGGTTATTTCACGGTTTCCAAGCAAAGGGTAGAAAACCTTGTCCTTCCTGCTTCACTTAATTCACTTCACTTGGGTCTTGACGGGCCGATGC
>WJEZ01003281.1:0-11188 GCA_009869925.1 Thalassaphorura encarpata
TTTTGAGTCCATCAGGAGTTTAGTTGAGTTTGGACGGACGCCGTCCATCTGATTAGAATCAAAGTCACGTCCGCAGAAACGTAGCGTATGGAAATTGCCTAAAGACATCAGTGCTAGTGCATAATGTTTCAAAATGAGATAAATCAGTCGGGGGAAAAGTGTTTCCCAGCCAGACAGTAGTAGTAGTAGATTGAAGTTGAAGAGGTGCGTCACTTCAACTTCAACCCTTTGCTTTGCATTTACTTTCCCCCATATGTAGTGTATAGTGCAGTGTAGCATTGATAAACTCTTCTTCCCCTTGAAACATGGAAATGAAATAATATGAAGAGGAGGACATCTCATCAATTAAATGAATTGTCTACTGGATCAAAACTACCAACCTCTTTCTCACCATTTTTATAATTAAGCGTGCAAGCAAGAGAAAAGAGAAACCGTGAGAGGTTAACAGTTAATGAATGGCTGGATCAGGCGACCACTTCACTAGAACATGCGTTATCATTAATCTCAATCATTTAGATCCAATTTTTATAAAATGAAAATCTCACGTTAGGACTCTACTTCAAAATTTCCAGCACTGTGAGCGTTTTGCCATAAAATACAAATACCACAAGACTTGATTTTTACGATGAGCTGCTGTCTTTTCTTATCAACATGATTTTTTGAGTAAATAAATCTTTCTGACAGTCAACGCTTCTTACACCAATAAACCCTTTAATGCTAATGCTTAACAAATGAGGAAAGGTACCAAACCACTTAAAGTGCACTTGCTAGGCTGTGCTGTACAGGTTAGCCCTTTAAAATATCCAGTATTGCATTGCATTGCATGACATGGACATGATGCATCCTTCACTTAAAATACCCAAAACATGACTAATCAAAATGATAGTCAGTCCGTCATGCTACTAGAAAAGTGCCTATTTTACGATGAGCTGCTGTCTTTCCTTATCAACATGATTTTTTGAGTAAATAAATCTTTCTGACAGTCAACGCTTCTTACACCAATAAACCCTTTAATGCCTAATGCTTAACAAATGAGGTAAGGTAAACCAAACCACTTAAGTGCACTTGCTAGGCTGTGCCGTACAAGCTAACCCTTTAAAATATCCAGCACTGCACTGCATTGCATGACATGGACATGATGCATCCTTCACTTAAAATACCCAAAACATGACTAATCAAAATGATAGTCAGTCCGTCATGCTACTAGAAAAGTGCCTTGCCTTGCCTTGCTACTAAATAATTCATTACGGGTTTCATTAAAAAGAGTTGATGTTGATGAGGATCGAGTTTCATCAACAGAAGCTAAAGCTACCTGCCAGGCAGCAGCCAAGTCACCCTCTCAGATGCCCAGGGTGATAAGAATAATTAATTATATATACAATCCGACGCTGACGCTGATGCAGGGTGAAATGGATAAAACAACTTATGTTGTGTTAAGTGCGGGTGGTGACCCTTCGACCAGGATCAAGAGTGGATCGCACCTACAATAAATTAATATCTCCACAGACCTAGCACCATATTGCATTGCCCTGTCGCCGACGCTAGCTACGCTACGTTTTTGCAACAACTGTTATTTCCGGGCATCGGAATATCACGTAGCACGTGGCATATGTCATGATTAACCTCGATTAAAATCCTATCGCATCCCTTATGAATATCCAATGAGGAGATGATGAGTTCAACAAAATAGGGCTAGGGATCAATGCTATGGATCGTATAACCATTTGGCACCTTATCTGATTTTTATCGCATCCCTTATGAATATCCAATGAGGAGATGATGAGTTCAACAAAATAGGGCTAGGGATCAATGCTATACAATCGTATTGCCATTTGGCACCTTATCTGATTTTCGAGTTCTGCCTGATGATCGCACCTGCTATTGTTTCTATCTTGGCGTCGTTTCACAAAGTATGACGCATTTTATGGACTACGAATGTTAGTCCAAGATGTAGAAATGTACTTTAAATTCGGTCAATTTTGATTTTTACTTACTTTTACATAAAATTTTCAACTCAATTTACAATTCAAATTGCAAATGAAAATTCTTGATCATAATAATAACGCATTGTCCCATAATGCATAATTTTGTGACCTCCCATCATTACTTCCGCCTTAAAATTATTGTTAGTCATACAGACTGGACGTCATTTTAGATTCTACGTTTGCTTTTTGCTTTTCACGGACCAATTTGGATACCAGTTTAAGTTTAATCGACCATGAACTAGAGATTTGTAGTCAGATAAGACCCTAGGCCATTTTTTCAAAACCAAAGCTTCAGATTCAGTGCAGTTGCTGTACGAGGGTGTCCACGAAAATAAGTATATAAAATCCAGGACTGCACAATGTGAGCGTCACGGAGTTTTTCGGTTTAAGTTTTTCTCTGCCCTTTTGTTTGGTTGAGATTTGGTCAAGCCAAGCCAAGCCAGTAAGCCCATTTTTCCCTGCCCTTTTGTTTGGTTGAGATTTGGTCAAGCCAAGCCAAGCCAGTAAGCCCATGCCTTGGCCTGGACAACATTGACAATGAGTAAGTTTTTGGGAACTCACATGTTGACATGAAGAGCCCATTCGTCACGCTGAGGTCGTAAATTTAACTTGGGGTGACAATGCTGGTTTTCAACAGTCAGTTCAATTCTGTGTCGAGTACTTCCCTGGATGAATTCATGTACAAATGCATGCACATGCATGCCATGGACTACTTGGGCATTAGTAAAGTGCTTAGTAATCTGGACAGGATCAGGTTAATTTACACACGTGTTTTGTTTTCCGGAGGAACCCTAACAATGTATGTTTCAACCTCTGAAAAACAGCCATAAAACTTTTAGGAAGTGATAATGGCTTAGCCTTCGCCATGCCAGACGTCAGCCCATGCTAAATTTTCCACATTACAGCACTGACTGAAATTTTTGTAAAATTTTCATGCCCACATGATCTTCTGTAAAAATTTGAGTGACCATTGCCGAGAGCGAATCCCACGCTCAGTTCTAGTTTTAATCCGAATTGAACTATATAAAAACTTTATTGCTTCAGTGGGTGAAGCAATTTTGAGAACATTCACATTGAATAACCATGAATCAAAACAGCCATAAAACTTTTAGGAAGTGATAATGGCTTAGCCTTCGCCATGCCAGACCTCAGCACTTGCTAAATTTTCCACATTACAGCAGCACTGACTAAAATTTTTGTACAATTTTCATGCCCACATGATCTTCTCTAAAAATTTGAGTGACCATGCCGAGAGCGAATCCCACGCTCACTTCTAGTTTTAATCCGAATTGAAATTGAACTATATAAAAAATTTATTGCGTTATCGCTCCAGTGCAGTGGGTGAAGCAATTTTGAGAATATTCACATTGAATAACCATGAATCCTAGGCTTTGCTCTAATATTACGTAAATTGTTAAAGCCCACACAAAAGAACCCGCATTTCATTCAACCTGTAAAGTTGCATATGCACATGCACATTGCAAAACACCTGACGCACCCCTTCCTGACTATTTTGGATAGACAGGTTTAATAATGGGTTGGAATGAACATGAACCAATATATTTTGCGAAATTTGATCATAATCCGAATTGAACTATATAAAAACTTTATTGCTTCAGTGGGTGAAGCAATTTTGAGAACATTCACATTGAATAACCATGAATCCAAGCTTTGCTCTATATTACGTAAATTGTTAAGGCCGACACAAAAGAACCCGCATTTCATTCAACCTGTAAAGTAGCATATGCACATGCACATTGCAAAACACCTGACGCACCCCTTCCTGACTATTTTGGATAGGCAGGTTTAATAATGGGTTGGAATGAACATGAACCAATATATTTTGCGAAATTTGATCTTTATGCCATTGCCATTGGTTTGCTATGCCTGTCAACCAATACATTGTTTCATTGAATATTGAATACAGATATGAAATCTAAGCTCTCTCACGATCACAATATTATTGAAGCTTTAGATTTGGTTGAGTTGGGTGTATGTATGTATTTGTATTTTCATTTTGTATTCATCTCTGGATTACCTGTACTGTACTACTGAGATATGAAATGGATGTGCCTGAAGAGACTGATGATTTCTATTCTGTTTGGATATCTCACGATCACAATATTATTGAAGCTTTAGATTTGGTTGAGTTGGGTGTATTTGTCTTTTCATTTTGTATTCATCTCTGGATTACCTGTACTGTACTACTGATATATGAAATGGATGTGCCTGAAGAGACTGATGATTTCTATTCTGTTTGGTTCTGAAAGGCTCGGGCTCAGGGCTCAGGTGTTTCCCCAGCACGAAACTTTATAATCTGGTTTCTCCACAACACACTGAATAGATCATTGCATTGAATTCACTACAATTCTGTTTTCATTAGAGGATTAAGTGTCCACGCTTAGAATAGTAGTTATGATTTCATTACTTTTCAGACTTAGGTTATGATCTGCTAAATAACTTTAAATTTCTACTATATTTTTACATGAAATACGATTAGATTTTCAAAAATTGATAGTTTTTCTTTGCCGTATATTCTGATCTCGCCGAAACCCGAGATTATTACAGATCATGATCCTCTAATCACATCAAATTTAATCGACTACTGTGTTGTGTACTGTAATGCATTGCTATTGCCAGCTACGTGCTCACTTTTTTTATTGTTTACCAAATCAAATCACCTGTTTTGTCTCAGCCCTAGATTTTTTCACCTTACTTTTCCAGCATTTGATTACGTTGCGTGCAAGTCATATCATATCATGCAGACAAGTGACAACGTACTTCTCGCTCCCTAATTTGCATGCGATACAGAACAAGTGCAGTGCAGGATAATCTAGAACATAAAAAAGTACGTAAAAACTTTTGTATTGTGATATCGTTCAATTCAAGGTAAAAAAAACCGAGCACAGAGCGAGTTGTAGTGTAGGATTTGAGACTTGTATTAATTTGTATTCGCGGAACTGAACCTGGATTCAACGTCCGGCGCCAAGGATTAATCTATTACGCTTAGGCTCAGCTCAAATGACACTCCCTAATTTGCATGCGATACAGAACAAGTGCAGTGCAGGTTAATCTAGAACATACATAAAAAAGTACGTAAAAACTTTTGTATTGTGATATCGTTCAATTCAAGGGTAAAAAACCGAGAGCAGAGCGAGATGTAGTGTAGGATTTGAGGCTTGCATTAATTTGTATTCGCGGAACTGAACCTGGATTCAACGTCCGGCGCCAAGGATTAATCTATTACGCTTAGGCTCAGCTCAAATGACATAGGAAAATTGGCTTTAAAAAAACAAGAGTTTAAGTTTGGTTTATTTCATCATGTCACATAAAGGCAATGCGTGCAATGAAAATAAAAGTGATATAATTATAGACCACAGGTAATGCAAAGGGTGGACAAACCGAAACTACTCATCTTTGATGGTCATTGCCATTGCCATTACATGTGATGTAAAGTTCGTCCGGTTGACTGCACCCGCATGTTTGCTTGCATTTGGCCAGGCCAGGCCAGGTCTGACAAAAAAGTGTCAGGTTCAGGTTTTTCTTCAAATCCTTCACTTCAATGCTCAATCATGGTAATTCAAGTCATGGACTCATTTTTCTTGGATTAGTTCAAATAACGTTGCAAGGTTGAGTAAATCCCGGTCTGGATTTAGTTTATAACCCTAGCTCAGCCAAGTACCAATTAAGACATCGATAATTCCCCCAAAATTTAAAAAATAATTGTTATGGGTTTGAGGGTCAAATTATCAGGACAAGCTGATATATTGTTATTATTATTATTGGAAAAGCACCCGTTAACCTCATCTCTGCACTATGCACCAGCACCAGCATGAAATAAATGTTATGTAATTTATGACTGGCATCTTTCAGACAAGAGACAGGGTCGTTCGTTCCTTCCAAAACCATATCAGATTTCTCCAATCTGAAAAAAATAACTACGTCTTACCCCTAGCCCAGTTTTCATAGTTTAGTTGGTCTAGTTCATGTTGTGATCTATTTTCTTGACTAACATGTGCCTTGCCTTGCCTTTTGAGTCAAGTTCTGACATGACATGAGTGTTCTGGTGAAAGGCAAGGCAGCGGCAGGCAGGCAATGCACTTGCACTTGTTCTAAATTTATTTCTTTGTATATTTTTAAAGTTTGAGTAGTTTGACATGTTATTTCAATGCAGTTGCACTGAAACAGACATGTGATACGTATTTAACCCTTTTACTACTCAAATAATAGGGTGAAAATAACCTCATTTGATAAGGGATTGGGTTAAGTCCAAGCTTTTAAGAGTTTCTTAGAAATAAATACGCATATGCTTTATTTATACAGTTCCATTTTCTACAAATGTATCGTAATTAAGACACCTGTAATGTAATTCTCTAGAAGCGTATAAGGAAATGACTATGCTTATGCATGTGCAACAGGTGTATTTCAACCTAAGGCCTCCAAGGAGGTTAAATGAACAAGGACAAGCACCTGAGCTAATCATAATTCAAAATAGTCCCTAATTACAGGTAAAATTAATTACAAATCGTTTCAGAATGACCATCGTTTATTATTCACAGCCAATGCCAATGGCCTGTACTCTGTACTGATAATAAATCCTTCAGGTTGAAGGAAAAACACTAATTGTACTCCACACGCAGCAGTTCAGTTCATCGAAAGTTAAGATTAGACTATAGGCAGGCATAGGCAACGAACGACCACCTCGTAAAATAACATTAACATTATCTGCATGCACTTGCATAGAAGAACTAAAGAAAAGAGCATCATTCTACCTAACATCAACAATAAATCTTCTAAAGCAAAGCAAAGAGAAAAAAGGAAGGAAGGAAAGGGTTAAGATTAAGATTTGGACTGGAGTTGTTGGACGTTCACCCTGGGATGCATTATGCAGCTTGGATGCATAATGCATGGTGACAGGCAGACTGAGACCAGCCAAGCTAAGCTGGGCTGAGCGGGAGCCTTAGGGCTCGTTTTACAACTTTTACTACGTCGTAGTGGTCGTAGTAAGTTGGACGAGTTCATCTGCTTCCTTTTGTATGCATTTAAAAGGGGTGGAAGGCTTGGGGTCATAAGAAGTGCACACAAGGCTTAGAAAAAAATTAGGGATAACAGGCATAGGCATCAGGGCCCTGGATAAGGGCAAAAACTTATCACCACGACTTGCTTCTACTTCTTCGTCGACGTCTTAAGATGATGAACAGAACAGAGTCCGTAAAAAACGCCCAAACAGCTGAGTTGAACCAAAACCTGTTCAAGTTCAAGAAACGTGTTCTTCCTCTGTATAAATCATCTCAGCTTTTTAAACCGAGCCTAGTAGGAGCAGGTTACTCCGTTTTTTTCATAAGAGATTTTTTAAAAAAAAAGTGGACAGACAGTCAGACAAACAAACGAAAGGAAGGAAGGGAAGGGGGCCACACCACAGCTTACATTGTATGTGTTCCTGATTAGGCCCTTTTTGGGGTTAGTTTCCGTAAATAGTAAATGCGTCGTAAGTAGTAAGAATAGAAATACAATGCGGTTGAAAATCCGGTAGCTCCTTCAATTTCTTTAGCTGGTGGTTATCAGGTTCGGTTCGGTAGTCAACAATAGACCGGTGGTATATACATTTCCATTTTGTTCCTCAAACAAACAAACGTGCTTCCTTACTTTACTAAAGTTTCAATTTCAATGCAATGCAATGCAATGCATGGTAGGATTTTTTTACCCCTATTCTGATTTTGATTCTTCTTCTCGGGAAGTGGTCTGGTCTAAATAGCCATAGTTAATTTGGATATGGATAAAAAGCTTTTAGGGTAATTGCACTCAACTCTTTTACTTTACTTTTGAATAATCGTTAAGGACGTGGTTTTCTTTAAAGAAATGAATTCAAGGGGGAAATAAAGCCGATTTTCCAAGGAATTATGTAATTTACCTAATTTGATTTTTTTGCAAGGCGCAAGAGAAAAAAATCTTGAAGCGTTTAATATTTTTAAGACTGATCCAGTTTAAGTAGACTGGATGAATCTAGAAAAGATATGCAGGAATAAGTCAAAAAATTTCTTTTATTATTTGAGCTGTGATTTCTTTGCATTACGCAATCTCGACGTGTCATTTGTCTCTCAAATTAAAAAAGGAACCATTGACGTTGTAATTAAAGAACGGAGAAAAGTTTTCCAGTTTTAAATTTTCGTCACGCTGTTATTTCAATATTTCACAACGAAAAGATTAATCAAAAATCCTGACGATGTATTCCGATTTCCATTAGCTTTCGCAATTAATTTCCTGCTAGGAAGTTATTCTTGCCAACCCCAACTGTTTTCTGAAACAAGGAAAAAATGCGAAAAAATTAATCTGGAATGAAAAACAATATGTAGAAAAGTAATTCACAAATTTTCATCGACGAAATGAGTTCAAGAGCCCCACTGAGGTGCCTGTCAATCGGCTACCCGTTTTCAGAAGCAATCTATTCAGATTTTACCCAAAAAGAACTTTTGAAATCTCCAGCTCCTTGAACAATAATGAAAAGTATGACGGGTAGAGAAAAAAGAAGGATATTAGGTTGGGTTTTATGTTCCCAAATTTGACGGAATGATTATTCGACTGAAGAATCAGAGTGGTGGCTGTCTTTCCATTCCATTTGCTTGTACATGACAAAATCCTTGAGTAAACAAATCAGCCCGGGTACTTTTCCTTTCCAGATCAGACTGAGCTGGACTGTGTGGCCTGATTTGGACTTTACCATTCGTTGTCGTCGTCCTTTTAAACTTACTTGTATACACACTCACCCGGCCCAGATGATAGATGGGTGTATTGTGTTTTCAAATATATTTTTTTCTTCATCTCTACTCATAAGTTTAGTTAAGATCTTCTCAACACCCCTATATCCACCTGTTCGGGTTTTACAAGAGAAAGTTTTCGATATTTCTTGACATGTATGGTCTAGACTTGGCGTTTAGGTTACGAACACCTGAAAAATTTACCTTGTAATTGTTAGCCGGGCTCGGCTCATCGGACGGACCACGTTGTATGTGCAGAGCAACGTGTTAAAGAATCAGCTGGAGGGATTTCCCAAGCCAAGACCAAGACCAGGGATTCTCGTTTGTCTGGTCTAAACTTGTACGTAGTCGTATATTTTTTACTCCAACTTTTACTTCTTCAGTAAACTTTGAACACCTGATCGTTGTTTGTGGGGGTGGATGCACCTTATCCATGCATCTTTCCTTTCCTGTCGACTCGTCTATTATTACACAACACTGGACTGGTAAATTGTAATTTAATATTAACATAAAGTAGGAAGGAAAGGAAGAATACTGTACTGCTAGAGCTAGTGCTAGCCCAGCTGTCAGATCCTTTTCTATTTTTGGAAGATTGGTTAATGATTACGCCTGGTCGGTCTAACAGGTAAAATAGGCAATAGGCACTAGGGTGTGGGTGTACCGTGCCTTCCCCAAAATCAAAGATCTTAGTTTGCCTAAATTACTCTGGTTTAAGTTTTAAGCTTTATGGTAAACTCTTTTTGAGTGATTTGTGGTAGTTTTTACCACAGGATTAAGGATGGTTTATGCTAATCCTGTCTTGAGATTATTTCTGAAGCATTTTTCAAGATTTGAATTCTGAATCTGATAATTTAAGATCTTTTCCACTCAATTTCTTAATTTTTGCAAGCTTGCTCGGATTCTCCATGTTCATTCTGTCTCCTCATGTCGTTATTTATTGACCTCCAGAAGTCATTTAATTTTTACTGTTGAGTAATAAAATGAAGATGTAGATCTAGGCCAGGCCATGTCTTTCATCTCAGATTCGGAGTTGCAAATAAAAAGCTTTTGCTTCTGATCCGTCCTGCCCAGTGCCCAGCTGGGCAAACGAAAAATTACCATTGCCAGACACTCATCATCGCCTTCGCTGATGACTTGTCAAATTTACGCCGTCTTTACTATTTATGTGGCTTCTGCTCAGAAAAAAATTAATCAGGTTAAGCTCAAATTAGTATGCAAGGAACAGAAACCTACACTTCCTTACAAAGTTATAAAATAGCATGGCTGAAAGTAGAGCACACACGCAAGCAAGCAAATTGGATTGCAAATTTAGATCATTTCAAACCTCATCCAGTGGATGTGGCAAAAATTTATGTGGTACTAGGAACAGATGTGTTTTACTACTATGACTGCTAATCTGCTACCTCCACTATAGGATTTTTGCATTTTTTAGCCCTGAATTTGTCAAATTTGCACATTCACCCCCCGTGGACGCATTATTAGAGCTAGGAAGTTAAATTGGCAAAGATCCAAATGATTGAGTCATTTGGAAACTCACCGCATTTATAATCTTGTGATGGGTATGACCCGCAAAAAATCCTGGAATCTTGACATGGCATCAAATTTGCAGATGATCAGGATTCCAGGCATCGCAACGCTAATGCTGCTAACGTGTACTATTTTTAAAGTAGAGCGTATTACGCAGTATCGTATCGTTCTTTAATTTACTTTTAATTCTCGTCTCTGAGTGACAAGGAAGGTAATGAGAAGTTTTTTAATTTTATAGCTGTTCCTGATGCTGGAAGACCAATTCAGACTCTGTTGGGTCACTGACCCACAAATCAGCCTCCATCATCAACCAACACTTTTCTTTCCTCTTCGCTTTTTTATCCAGGAGGGAGCTTACTCTTGCAACGACGTGAACCTTTGTAAGTTTTAAAGTGCATGCAGTGCGTAGCCTAGTGTGTTGAATACGCCAAATCCACCTGCTGCTGTGCTTGAGCCCATTTTGAGCTTTTTCTTTGAAAGATTCAAATCTTGTCTTGGACAAGTTTTTACTTCGTAGATTTTTTTATTCATGTGTAAATGGATGACTTGCTGGGCAAACCACATGAATAAAAGTCCCACATCCAAGTAATAATGTATTCATAATATGTATGTGCGTGATTAAATTAAAGCGAAACAAAATCTCCAAAGCAACTTGGGGTTGACATTCGTCCAGGTTTTTAGTTTCCACATAATTCCCGGAAGATACAAAATTGCACGCAAAATTATGTCAATTTTTTGCTACGAAATTTTGAATTTAGTCGTTCTATTTGAATTTGCTTAACTTGAACTTATAGCGTTTCTTTCTCTACAAGCGAAAATCTTCGTCACGCTTTCTTTTTTGTGGCTATTCCTCCTTCCGCTGTACGACGATCACGACGGAAATAAATCCTGGGCTTGTTATTACTAAAATTGAATGTAATT
>WJEZ01003282.1:0-11183 GCA_009869925.1 Thalassaphorura encarpata
GGATCATGCTAAGTGGGGCATAAGGAACTCAGCCTATCAATCAGATGGGTTCTGCCTAGCATAAACAGGGGTTCTGTGGGTTCTGTCTAGCATAGGACGTGACTTATGCCTAGTAAAGCATAGGATAATAGTGCAATTGCTGGTGCATATAGGAATTACACATTTGGAGCTTTTAGGAATAATGCCTAGTGGGGCAACCAGGAAATGTACAGGTGGGGTAGGGATATACATAAACAACTCACGCTTTTACGGTGCTTGTTCAGAAACCCAACAGATAACCACTTCTGAAACTGCTAGGACTTGTCCAGTTTTTTGCAGTTAGTTACTTTAACCGAAGTAACTTTTTCCGAATTGACTTGATTTTTCCTCAGTTAAAGTACAGTTAATGCGCCCTGATTTATTCAGTTTTGTATGAGTAAAGCTGGTTTGGGGTTTTTTTCAACCAATTTCTAGAAGTTTAGAATTAGAGTAAAAATTGGGCACGTCTGCTCTGCTCGAGTTCAAATCTTCCTTAGCAGTAAATTCTACCAAAAATATCTGAAAAAAATCTAATATGGCAGCCTTGAGTATAAATGAGTATGATGGGATAGATAGTCCGGCTTTAGGAAATTGCATGAAGTATTCACATATTGATGATCTTGATTCACAAAATTTTAGAAAAATGAGTTTTTTTAATTTATTTTCGTTATTATGAAAATATGGGGTATTTTGGGGATCCATTTACATTTATACATGACATATAACAAGACTGGCAGGTCGGATAAATCAAACAAATATTTTGTGATAGTTTAATTTAAGGGGAATAGAGGGTGTTGCCAGATGGCATGGAGTTAGGAAAACAAAAGCTATGATTTCGGAAGTTTTCGTATTTGCGTTGAGTATGAATTGAGAGGAGGTAGATAAGATCTTTTTGACAGCTAGAAATGGAATTATTTGAGGTGATGGATAGTAAGGGAAGATTTTAAGAAGTATGTGTTTTTATATGTTCTTGCCGCTACGTACGCCGTAGGAAGTGTACGTTTTAAAGCGGAAAAAGACCATGGTAGGAAAAATATGAGTGAAATGCTTCTGCAGTGTTAGAATGATGTGGGTTATATGTCATATGCGTTGGTGATGTCGTTTTCATACATTCGGTAAAAAAGTGGATTTAGATTGGGTTTATGCTCCATCTTGATCTGGCTGCGTTCTTTATAGCTATCTTCATTGATGTAGTCTGATCCTTAGTTTTCAATATTTCCTTCCAAACGAGAATTTTCTTTATTTTGTATAGAAACTAAGCAAGAACTCTTCTTCTCCCTGATCCGCTCCATAGTATTTAACACGAGGGAAACACAGGAGTGGTAATGTTAGTTACAAGCTAGCTCACTTTAATTTTCAACCTCCGACACTGCTATTATTTCATCGACGTTATTGATTTTAAAATTATTTGTCTTGGAATTTTAAAACGTTTGATTTAACGCAGAGTTCTGAATTCCGTTTGCATTTGCCGCTGTCTCCTAGTTTCTCATTTACCACATGATTGATCATTTCTGTTCAGAATGCAATCAATTTCAATCCTAATTTATTTTGACTTAAATTCTTAGATACTGAATACTAAATCTACTCGACAACTTAACGTTCAAACACAAACGTAGAGTCACTTGTGGAAGCAGCGCTTCACGTGTGAGAGAAATTTGAATTTATAATTATTATTTTAAATGATTTGCTTATAAATTCCCGTTCGTGCTTAACTTGTGCTTAATTACTTTTACAGCATGTCGATTAAATAGGCTAGTGTTCTGTACATCTTTACTCCAAATACTCGGCTGTACTATATACTATACTACTATATATGGTACTAGAAATCTCAAACGCAGTAGCCCTTTGGGTGTAGTTTTAGGACAAAATCATTAGGCTTTCTTAAAATATTTTTCATTGAGTCAGCCCGAACTCCACTAACTAACTCCACTTCTTTAATAAGATAATACTGTATACAACCAAAAATTCTACGTTCGTTAAAGCCTTTGGAATCAGATTCTAAAGCTATTGCCACTCAGGGTCAAAATTTTAACTCTTAAAATACATTTTTTTGGTTTAATTTATAAATTATACTCTAGTCTAACTTGTCTTCAATTGTTGGGGTTCAATTACGAATTTTCAAGGCTTAATTTTTTTGCGGCCAATCAGGTTTTAGTGAATTTTTTGGAAGATTCACCGACGTAAGTCCAAACTATATGGTGGGACCCTTTACATCCTTAATGGGGTAAAATTTGTTTTGTGTATGTAAATTAGGTCCAAAATATCGACTCTAACGAGCCGTCCGGTATGACTTTTAATCTCAAGTTTTCCAAACATTATATCTCAAAATGTTTAATTGTGCTGATCCTTTTTTTCGTAAAGTCATACCTTCATAGTCATCATGCCTTCATAGTCATAGTCATGCCTTCATAGTCATCATGCCTTCATAGTTATAGTCATGCCTTCATTGTCATGGTCATGCCTTCATAGTCATAGTTATGCATAAGCTAACTACCATTAAAATGTCAATAACGTTGGTTTACGAGACAGGAAATTTCAAAATTCAAAAAATTCTAATTTTCAAAACATCATATTTTTGAAACTTTGGTCGGATGAATTTTATTGATGGTATTGATAGGCCTGGAGAGGGAGTTGCTATGGTATAAGTAGCGAACGACTTGCAGCATGTAGTAGAATTGTTGCTATTTGTAAGAAAAATGTAGTAGAAATTGACTCTTATTTTTTATTCAACATCAATAAGCGACGTTAAAGCGAAAGCGATTTTATAATTTCCTTCTTGACCGTTTCATTTTTATCTGTCTTGCTTTTGAAAAGTTCGGCCTTTTCTGAACGGAAGGACGTTCTCTAATTAATGAGAAGGGCCGACTGATTAAAAGGGTTCTTCGTAAGGTTAAACGAGTATTTCGTTCAAAGTATAATGTTACTATTCAGCGCGGAACCGGCATATCAGCTTTACATACAGTTACTCACCGCAGGGTGTACAAAAAAACTCTAAACAATGATTAATGAGTGTTTCAATTAAAAAAAATTGTTTGACCTAGTTATTTGGCGGTCTGAAAGTACTGCTATATGTGATCATTCTGTCTGTCTGTACGCCGCCTACAGGTCGCAATTCTTGACCAAATCCAAATAATCCTCGGATTTAAACGTTTCAGCCCTTGGCTCCCTCGGTGTGTTTTTGCGGTTTGCTACACCCAGCGGATCTTGCTTCTACCTATATTAACTTATTCAGATTCATAAAAATTTAATATAACCAAAGCGACCCTGTTTTTAAGACAGAAAAATAATAGTAGCGTTTCACAGTCAATGCTTTAAAATAGTGCTGCTTAATTTCGGCGTGCACGACGTATCATACTGAAGTTTTCAACCGATTTTCAAAAACTATGCTCCAATCGACAGGTCTAGACTCGAAAGAGCTTTTCGGAGTTTGGATGAAAAAAAAATCTTTCATCCATGATTTCAAATTCTCAAGAAATGAAAATCGACAAAATTTTTAGTACGCTTCACAATAGTTTCGTTAGCATGACAACATTGTCTAAGCGACCATTCACACAAACTAAATTCATTTCTACCATAGAAGCACAAGAACCAACGCGGTTGCCATGATAAAAGTTGATTATTGTTTAGCGTACAAGTTCAGTTGAACAAAGGGGGATGAATTTCATATTCACTTTCCTCACAAATTATCTTGGAATCAACATCCCCGCATTATCAATTTCTATACAACTTAAGTTATTATCAGCTATTTATATTTACATATATTTACAGCATAATCAGCATTTTGTGAGATGTCGTTCCTACAGGCTGTTACATTCTCCACGTTTTCATTAATTTCAAACTTTTCTTTCAAACCCTTTAGCGTTTTTGGCTTTTGGTCAAACAGTTTTGCTAACCCAAAAGCACGTAGCAACAGCAAAACAACATGCGTAATTGAATTTATGGAATTTATACATTCTGCCTTCAATTTTGTTATGTACGAAGCAAATTTCCGTTAGTGCTCCTCCTACTACTACCCCCCTTGCAACGCAGTCTTCTACTGTTCCACAGTTTCAACAGTTTCTTTTTATCATATTTTTCGTTTTCTTTATAAAGCGTTTTTTTTCATATAGTAACATTTTACTTGACAAAGGATCGGGCCAGCAGATATGCATAAGCTGGATGCACAGAGTTAATGTGCTTCTTTAGCGTGCTAAAGCTTTTTATGTGCCACTTTCTATTTCTATTATGCAATAACATTTAGCATCAGGGAAGTTTGTGCCTGCGGATATGAATGGTAGGTTGACTTCCAAACGTAAAATATAAAAAAATTCAATATGTACCTGCCAAAACGACTTGGAATAGCCTACGGTGAAACTTAATGCAATTTTTAAACTTCCAGTACATATTAAAAGCGGAAACTCGATTGTTTTGGCACATGAGACACATGATTACCGTGCAGGTGATCCTACATTATATCAACCTAATCCTGCAGTGCCTAGAATTGGGCGTTCGAGTAAGTGTGAAATTTGGTAGCCTCATTAAATGCATCGGAACTATTTAAAGTAAATACGATATACCCGTTTAGATCTTTTCTCAAATATGATTTCCAATACTGATGACGAAACGGTTAGAATCTACAAAATGAAAGCATGTACGTGTAAGTAGTGGGAAAATAATGACGAGTGTTTACTTTGAATAGTGCGCCAAAACTGGATCGGAATGTACTTATCACACGGACTGCTGCTCTTTAAGAGATTACTGTGTAGCCTACGCAAATAGAAGCCAACTATGTAAAAAGGCAAGTTAAGCATTGTTCTAATCATAAAATAATAATTGTTAATAAAAGATGGTAAGCGATCACGAGAAGGTATTATGTACAGAACGAACAACTACTTGGATGAATAGCAAATTATTTGTAAAAAATTTGCATTAAATTTTTATAAATGTTTACTTACTCAAGAGAGTTAACCAAAACTAAGTTCAAAGCTATGAAAACTATAACACACTAAAACTCTTGTAGGGTGACCTGTAATGTAATATTGTAGTGTAGTAATTATTGTCTGCCCGTTCCGGGTCGGCCAATTGGTTATTGCAAGATTGCAATCCTAGTCTTAGGGTTAGGCATCAAATCGTCGCGTTGCAAAACTGATGGGTGGACTGGGCCGAGCTATTTGAAGTATGTCCGACTAGACCTACCCAAACGGAAGTGATGAGGGGTCTCTTCAGTAAGTAAGAAGTAAAGTGAGCTATTGTTTGGTACTGAAAGTATAGCATAATACTTAGTACTAGACAACGATGATTGCAATTATTAATTTCTGATGATAAGAAAATATTAATAAAAATGAAATCAAATATTTTGTTAAGTGTTTGGTGGCTTAGTTTTTCAAAGTAATGATTGCAATTTTTAAGTTTAAGCCAATGTGAGTTGTCTTGCTCAAACACTATGTACTTTCTTGTACAACTTTAACTTTAGTAAGTAAAATGAACTCACCAACATCTAAGTCAAAAGAGTCTCCCTCAGGCATTTTTGTTCTTGCTAAGTAACTTATAATACCATCAGGATAAATATGATATATTTTGTTCGCGTCATAGCGCTATATCAGGAATATAATATTTTGTAGGAGGAAGACCACAATATATTTATCATTTCATGTTATATATTAAAATTGGAATTCTACGAAATTCTTGAAAACATTATATCTGTATATCAAGTAACATATTTTATATAATAATCAATAGTGCGGAGTTCTTGACGAAACTTGTGCCTATAATAAGGATTGCTGTCCCGAACTTCTGTGCATTAGTAGAAAATGTAGAGTAAGAAAAATTGATTTAATATCCCTTTTTATATAGAAAAACGAATCTTATTTCTTGATTGTCTGTTACCAGTGTCTCCAAGATGGCGATTACTGCGTAGGAACGGGCTCTTGTTGTGGTCAAAGCTTATGCGCTAACAACATATGCGTTCCGGTAAGTCATGACAATTCCTTTCTTACTAACAACGAGCAACCCCGTTAAGGCTGGGCCCCCAGTACCCGATGAGGTCACTGAGCTTGTGTAGTAAATTACTTCGACAGGTCCTGCTCAATCGAGAACCCTTCTCAGTCCAGAACCAATTCTAATCCATGACCTATTCACAATCTACAACCTATTCTCCACCGACAACCAAAACCTGTCTTCCAGAAGAATCTAACTTCCTTTAAACCCGTCAGGTCGTTGACCTGTGAACTCTCAAACCCTGCCAGGTCAATAGCAACTAAAATCTAAAAGAGCCCATTAAACATTAGAGGAACAGTGAGATGAATGTACAGCGTTTTACACAATTGACCCTGGAAACCCCACATCTCAACTCTGCACGTATGAGGTCAGCTCACAGCCATTTGCTATGGAACTCCCGTGGGTTGACATTAGGCAATGTCGTTGAGATGTGGAGGGTTCGTGTTGAAAGACTTCACCTCAATCTACTCTTTCTTGATATGTATGTTTGGTAGGATGCTTGGATGGTCGGATGAAAAGCCAAGGTTGACACAAATGTCCAAAAATACTCCTCTTGGACCTAAAGCCTCACAACTAAAACTACTCAAATCTGTATGTGCCCTGACAACTCCACCGCACAACACTCCATTTTTTTTCAGTTGCATTTTCATGCTCGGGAAAAAAATAGCTTATGCTTTGAAACATATTTCAACTTAGTGCTGAGATGTTAATCACAGGCTAAGCTGAACTAAGTTGAAATTTAGTTTTAGTTGTTGATTCTTTTACGACAATAGGAAACTCCATAATTGGAAATATTACAGATTCCGTATTGGGCTATATTTTTAATTAACACGAAAATACTTTTTTTGGACCGATGCCGGAACGATTATCAAAACGTATAAAATGAAAGCATGAATTAGTCAAAATTTTGACATTTCTTTCTAGCCTTTATAAGACGCAAATAAACATATCCATCTGTCTAAAATGGTGGTTCCCTGAGTGAAAACACTGATAAATTTTATAATGAATTACTTGTTCGTCAACAAAGTGGTAACTCCATGTTTCAAATTTTACTTTTGACTGGCTTTCCTTCCAGTGCAAGAGAGCAGGCGATCCATGCCAGGAAAGGAAGGAGTGCTGCACACGTCGTTGCAGGAAAACTGGATTTTGTGCAGTAAGTCTGGGTATACATTATATTGTACAATACAATTTCTACTTATACAGCACAAAACTATGTAAATGAATTTGTTCGCCTCGAAATTATCTCGGCAAGCTCCGCTCTCTTTCGACAATTAAGCGCACTAGAAAATATTTTTGTTAATTTCGGCTTACACATTTTGCAATGACGCATTAAATAAATATTGACAGTTTAAAGTCCGGGTACGTTTCCTATATGGGATAGTCACACACTCCGTATGGGCCTCCAACAGGCAGCTGCGGACTGCGAGCCTAACGTACGGACTGCTGTAGTGTATAAGCTAGCCAAAGGCGCGTAAGCCTTACCATCAGACCGCTCACAGTCTTGCGCAGACTTCTAGAAACTCGCGTCTTTCACCACATACGAAACGCTCAATAAGTGAGGGATTAGACATTCTATGTTATTTGACACTCCGCCCGAGTTAAAACCAGCCGGCTATTTAAGTCATGCCATAGAAGTCAGGATATAAACTGAATCAAATGGAAGCCCATATAAACAGAATTTAACGAAAGCAACCATGTTTCTGAGAAAGCAAAATAACAATGGCATTTCACAGTCAATATTCCAAAATAGTGCTGCTTAATTTGGGCTGGTGCATCTATATCCTCCTAGAGTTCTCACCCAATCTTTAAAAACTCTTCGCTAATCGGCAGATCTCGGGCAGGAGAGGAGCAATAAGGTTTGGTACGTTCAAAAATTTCAGTTATTAAAAAATTACAAGCAAAACAAAAAAGTTGATAAAGTTCCTTCTGCGCTTCACAGTAGATCCATCTGCATTACAATGAAATTTAAACGGCAGGCATCAAACTAATATATTAGAAGCAGATGCGTTCAACTTTAGACAAATATGTTCCTGCGCTTCACGATATGTATATCTGTTTTAATCATAATACTGATCTAATGACAGTGATCGAAATTAGTGGAAGAAAATGCTTCTTACTTTTGAGATACGTCGAACATGGCTTTGCTTTCACTTTTTTTGATATTTACAATGGGAAGTTTTAACCAGTTTGGGGTGTTACTGAAATACATTTCCATGTTAGAAACAAAGTTACAAAATTCACAAAAGTTGTTCCTGCGTTTTGCCTTCGGAATGATTAGGTGCTACCACTTATGCGATTGTGTTGTCATGTATCATTTGTTCCAGGTTTAACAACAGCTCTAAGCGACTAATTTCAGCAGCAGGCAACGTAATAAAATTGGGAAACCCAATTGCTAAATCATGGCCATAATTTCCTTCTGTTAAACCTCCGTATAAGCACCAAGTAAGCAGTGGTAGCCATCGGCGTGTGAAATATGGATTTTACTGTGCCTTAATTCTTAACGGTTGGTCCGCCGTCCTTCTGTTCTTGAACACTACGTTATTGGCATTTGCTGCTGGACGCATTTATAAAAAAATTACAAGCATACATAAGATTAGAGTAGTACATGGTATTCTGTCGCAGCATCAAGCCACCGCTTTTAAAACATTCTTAGAGGAAGACTTTCACAACGTATATTGATTTATGGGACATACCGGGTTCCATTAAAACCATGAACTTTAAAACTTGAAATTTAATGTCCTCAGGAATACTAAGCATGGTGTTTTCTTCTCCAGGAGCAACCTTGATAACAGTAGTATTGTTATGTTATCATCAGGGTAAACAAGAAAATCATATTCATAACTCATAGTTATTGCATCTAAATCCCTGTCTGATTCGTATTCCCAGTTATTGACGCTTGGAATAGTTAAACCTTCTTTATTAACCCGAAGAAGGTCTACCTAAACTATTGGAATTTTGTAACGTCTCTAAAAGCATCTCTTAAAAGCATATGAAGATATGCCAGAGTCGCACACTTTTGAGAAAGAAAAATGAACCCATTACAGTATTTCAAAAGAAATCAGCACAAACCGTTATTCTCTGACTTATTGTTGCTTCCATCCATTGAGGATTTTAAAAACTTCAGAGCCGTACGTAATGACGACGAATGTACCCATTCAAGAAAACTCTGGCTGTGTCTGTAAAAAGGACGTCTCCTGCAAAGTTAAGACTGCCGTCGAAAAGGTTCCGCTTTTGATCACAGAATATACGCTGATCTCTTTCATTTCGTGGAAAAAAAATTTCTTGTTGGTACGGTAAATATGGTTTTAAAATTTTCTCAATTGACGTATGGCTAGGTCCCAGTAAGTCAGTGAAAACTTGCGAGCTCTGGTAAGAGTTGACAGATATTGATGCTAATACATTGGTGGTAGATGTAACATCAGTTGCAGTTTTGGGCCTACCACTACGAGGACGATCTCTAACTGAACATAAAACTTGAAACGCTCAATTAACTATTTGACTGTTGCTGCTCCAGGTTCACCCTGTTTGGAAAGTAGAAGATTAATTGTCGGCAACCGTCGACGTAGTTAAGACCTTCCAAACGAGGATCAACCGTAAATGCTGCTGCCAATTCCTACCGTACGTTTAAATAAAATAGGATGCAGGAAGCAAAAAAAATGATCTAAAAAAGAAGAAGGAAGTTATTAAAGCCATGAAAAATCAAATCCACCCAATAGGCGTAGAAACATTTTTCAACAGTTTAGTTTCATTTTTACACGGTAATCCAACCCATTTGAATCAATACGCAGACACATATAAAAGTAAAATAAAAAAATTCGTTGTAAAATTGAGTGTGAGTGAAACAAAATTTAAGTTAAAACGTGCGTGATAATTTATAAAATGAGAGTGGACATGTCGTCGACAAACAAGTTTAACTTAAATAGCTAAAAAATGAAAATTTACCTTTACTTTTGCTTCGCTGGGTATTATTTGTCAGTTGGGCCAAGCTCAAACGGAAGGATTTGAACTGGGGAAAATGAAGCTTGTGGTACTTTCTTTCCGTACTGTGTTGTTATACATTTATAATTATTCGAATCATGTGATAGAACGGTGCCATCTTTCTTGCATAGTTCTAGATGTTTGAGGTATTTGGCCGTCACGGTGTTAAAAACCGTGCTCTAAACTGAATATACTGCTAGACACCAATCGTTGTTCGAATTAAGTTTGAAAGGTATCCTTCTATACTAAGAAAGTCAATCAGTTTGATACGTTCTCTGAATTGCTGTTACGCAACTGCTATAGCAGGACCCAAAAAGTGTGATCCGTGATAGTTTTCCGCGATATTAGTCCAAACATTTTGGAAGCAGTGTTGCACTTTAGCTTATAATATTTCATTAATCAAAATAATTATTTTATTTTGGTGTGTTGTAGTGTACTCCGGACACATTGCCATGTTCAAATAATTGTGAATGCTGCAATTTTGGAATATGTTTAAAGGGAAAATGCGGTCGGGTAAGTAAACTACTTTTAGGTTTAGAAGTGAACCTATTATATTATTTTATTAGTGCATTTCACGAGGAAGTTTATGCAATGAAACTGCCGAGTGCTGCGGAGCTGACACTTGTGAACAAGGTCATTGTGTAAGTCAATGTGTGTAATAATTAACTTTTTTAACCATGCAAATTGGTTGTTTCTTGTTTATTGTTTCATATTCCAATCATATTTTTTCTCCCTTGTAAACATGTAAATATTTATACAGCATGCCATTTTGTGGGAACTTACAGCTGAATACATTTGAGTTTTACGAGATTTGTATGACTTATGAAAAAAAAATTTTTTTTTGGTTAGCGAACAGTACGAGGGCAATCCTGTGGCCGGCAAGAAGACTGTGCGATTCCCAGCATTTGCGTTGATAGGTTTTGTACGGTATGTAGTATGTGTTTGAAAACGGCTTTTTATTTAACTTAACCATATAGATTTCACTTTCAAGTTTATTTTTTTTACGTTACGAAGATCAGAACTTTCCATTTTTCTTATATACACAAGCAACACAGAACTGCTTTTGATTGAATAAGTTTGAATTTGAAGTTTAAAAATTTTATTAATTTTCCGCAATTAAAGTCATACATCAGGTACAACACTATAAAGTACAATGGACACGCGTACAGCAAAAATACTCCACGTCGAAGCATGATTCTACAAGTCATTAG
>WJEZ01003283.1:0-11180 GCA_009869925.1 Thalassaphorura encarpata
CTCTTGGAATGAGAGAGTTGAAATTGACTCGAATTAAATGTAGTGGTCATAGAACCATATTTGGAATTATAGGATCCCAATTCACCTGGCTCTGAACTAAAGGATTCTATCGAATTTCTCCGATAAGTCGGTTGCATTGGCATTGGTTGAGGAGAATTTGAATTGTCACTATGAAAATCTGACATATGATTTGGATGTCCATGCCCATACGATGGAAATCCTACTCGACTCTGAGTTGGGGGGTCTCCAAAATATGAACAAGTCGAATCTTGCAATTGCTGCAAGTGATGATTACTGCTGTTATAATTATTTCTAAAGTACTTGCCACTAGAATGAGAATGAAAATCTGTGTGATGGTTATAATGGTGATGATTATTTAACTGTTGCTGCTGCTGCTGCTGTGGGTAAAAACCACTATTGTTGTTACAACTAAAAAAATTCACAGACACGGAGTTACTACTGTTTGTTCCACATTCACTTTTGGGTTCGAAAGACTGAAATTGGTTAGATGAGCCTGGATTTTGGTTTTGATAATAATCTGACCCAGACACTGGAGTGTCATTTGAGTAAAAACCCGCATTAGAATTGGAATTAAAATTTGGGGATGATGAACATGGCCGTCCTTCGACCATTTGCCCATGACCGTGGGTATTTTCCTCAGGAAAATGTTCCACGCCTGGGTAAAATGGTCCAGTTTCTTGTGAATGTGAATAAGCACCATAAGATGAAACAGTTGAGGAGGATGGACAACTATTATTATTGGGGACAATGGGTGGAGTAGATGACATGACGTTGTTGGCTGGGGAAGAAGGATGTTTGGCCCATGATGAACAATTGTGATGAAGGGTCATTCCTCCAGGACCAGAACGATTGGGATTATCGTCTGATGCTGCAGGTCCACCGTGAGTGTGATTAATGTACACCAAAACATTGTCATTAACAGGGCTGGGACCCTCAGGGGTAGCCGCCGTCGTCTGAGAAATATGTTGTTGTTGTTGCTGGGAGTGAGAGTACTGATGCTGCTGGTGTTGGAGATGACCCGTATTCAAATTCTGATTCATTCTTCAACACCTTTGACTCGATGAGACAAAAAAGTAGTAGAAATATTCATCCCAGCTCATTAGAGCAGAATTTTTTCCTCACTTTCTTTGATTCCATCTGCCAAATGTTAAGTGAAGGAAAAATATTAAAAATTGCCTGAAGAGTTCTGCGTCTAAATAAGAATCTGTAATCAGTAAATTTACCTATTAAAGAAATCCGTATTTACTCTTCTGGCATTTGTAGTATTTCCGAAATGTTTCGCATTGTATCAACTATACAAATAAATCCGAATGAATGATTAGATTCAATTTAGATTTTACATCACAAATATATATTGCGACAGCTAGGTAAAATCGAGTAAGGACATATGGATCTACGATTGACACTAATAAATACGAATTTTATTTCTCTCAAGAAATATTCCCAAAATTCTTATTCTCAATCTGTCCATCTGGTTATTGATCTAATTTCACTAAATTCGCAATGGGCAATTCAGCCAATATTGTTGCAATAAAAAAATAATTTTGACATACCGTGACATTGCCTTCAAGGCATTCACTGAAATGGACATGGTCACTTGACCTGACCTCAGAAGAATCTAAGAATTGTGTACAGCTGTCAACTGGTTCCATTTAATTTTTACTTTTGTTTTGAAATGGTCACTGANAAAAAAATAATTTTGACATACCGTGACATTGCCTTCAAGGCATTCACTGAAATGGACATGGTCACTTGACCTGACCTCAGAAGAATCTAAGAATTGTGTACAGCTGTCAACTGGTTCCATTTAATTTTTACTTTTGTTTTGAAATGGTCACTGACTTATGACGAACGAAGGGACCGGGTTGAATGAAAAGTCGGTAGGATTGGCACTCGCACGTGGGTCCTTCAGCCCATGCTGCTGGCTGGACTTGGACTGTTGTGGACTTTTATTATTTGTCCGATCCGAATAGACTGAACTGAACTGAAGGGTCTCCCTCCCTCACTTTTCCTTCATAATCCTATCTCTCCTATCCATGCGAGTAGAGTGCAATGTATGTACACAAATCCAAATGCAATGCTAACACTGTGTACTGTGTTATGCCGATGCTCGGCTATGTTTTCCTCCGACCTTCACTTTTACAAATGGCCACATTTCATGATTCCCGTTTTTAACTCTCGGGTATGTTCACATTCCCTCCCATCAACACAGAACACAGGCGGACGTAGTACAGAACTTGCCTGTCTGTCCCCAAGGCCCCCTTTTCCTATAAGCTACCAAATTATACTCATCCAATCATTCTCCTTCCTCGCTTTCCCGCTTCAAATCCAATCACTGCACATTACATGGAACCATTACCTCATTAAATTCAATCAAACCTCAATTAAATTAACCCTTGACCTTCATGCACAGCAATTAATAACAATTTTTTTATTTGCTTGATTCGAAAAAGGTAAAACTGAGCTCATTTTATCTTCAGTCGGAAATATGAGAAAAATTTCAATGAATTCATGAAATTACAGCATACAATTTTAATAAGTTCTCCCGAGAACTTGAGATTGGATTTATTCCGTTGAAAAGCAGTCATCGCACAGTTTTCATTTCATTTTAACTACAAATGACGTAGTGGAACTGAACAATGAATGAATCACTAATTACATGAAATAATAATATAAGAATTTGTATTTGTAAGCAATACGTAACGGAGCTAGAGCGGTAATAATGCGAAAAATCCAAGTCAGTAAATTCTCTTCGTCACTCACATCACTGTTCGCGTAAGAGTAAATTAATAAAATCTGAGAATATTATAAGTACCCTACGATTTAACACAAGAGTAAATTAAATCCAACATACATAATTTAACCAAACTACGGCATAAAGCACATACTGGATTACCGTCTTATTATGATTGTTGGTTTGTTTTGTTTTTATTAACTCACAAATACACTGCTCATTTCAGAGGTGTAGATTTTTTTTCAAAAAAGTGCAAGAGACATGGATTTGGGATTCAGATTTGAATCAGGATTTCTTAACTTTACTTTGTTTGACCTAATGAGACTGGCATTGCACTCCAGATGATCGAGGTTCATCATCTTCATAATAGCTCTCCTGTGGCCGTCTACCGTGTTGTTTTGGGTCAAATTCTTGAAGATGGACTTCCTCAGAATCATCAGGAATGATACTTTCTTCCCTGAAAAGCAAAGAAAACAACTTGTTAGCTAATTTGTAACATAGAAGGTGTGAAATTATTTCTTTTGAGCTCAGCTAACCTCGGTGGAAAACAGGTTTCAAGTTGGGGACACAATTCTGGGGCAATTGATTTGGGGAAGTTAATGTTAAACTGAATTGCCAATCGTCCTTTCTCAGTCGGGTTTTTGTAAATGGGCATTCCTTCATTCATGACACATTTGACATCTCCAGGTCTGATGACTTCACCGGGGATGGCTGAAATAACCAAGATGCGCCCATCGAGGGTTTCAATCGTCTTTTGGAAACCACAAAGAGCTTCGACCAACTCCAAATCCATGGTCATTACGAGGTCCAAATGTGCCCGTCTGATTAGGATAAATAAATATAAAATCAAAATGAAATTCTGATCCTATCCAGTAAGAAAGTATTTTCCAAACAGGCTAAACTTACTTGAAAATAGGATGTGGTTTTTCATCAATGACGATGATGATGTCCCCAGCAGCAATATCTGGCTCTTGGTCGCCTTCCCCATGAAGAACGATTTTCTCTCCATCAGCCATTCCTTTCTCAACATGGATTTGCACAAGTTTTCTATCCTTAAGAATTCTTTTCCCAGCGCACTGCTTGCAACGATCAGCTGGGTTCAATCTCTCTCCGCTCCCAGAACAATCAGTACAAACGCTTTGCATATGCTGAATCATTCCGGGTCCAATTTGGTGAACACGGAACGTCATACCGTTTCCTTTGCAAGTTGCGCACTTGACTGGCTTCTGACCACTTTTACTTCCAGTACCTTATTAAAATAATAAATACGAAAAATTAATTTCAAATCTTAAACTGAAACTAGTTAAGGGAATCTTATAACCTACCTTTGCATTTGTCACAGATAACATTCTTGTGGACAGCTAATTTACGAGTTGTTCCATTATACAAATCCTCCAAAGGAACACTGAGTTGATGGACGACATTTTTAGCCTTCTTTTCTCGTTGCTCCCTTCGTCCTCCACCGCCGAACATTCCTCCGCCAAAAAACATGTCAAAGATATCCATGGGAGAGCTGAAGCTACCTCCTCCTTGACCACCGCCCTTAATAGCTTCTTCACCGCCTTGATCATAGATTTCACGCTTCTGAGGATCACTGAGAACCTCATATGCTTGCGAAATTCTTTTAAACTGAAATTGAATTAAACCGAAGTGTTAAATATTTCCCTAGCCATAAAATACCTGAGCAGAAGAAACTAACGACTCATATTCAATTAATTGCTTGATGAACTTACTCGTTCTCCTTCGCTGGGGTTTTTATCTGGATGGTATTTGAGGGCAAGTTTTCGGTAGGCTTTCTTGAGTTCGTCGGCGGTACATCCTGGCTTCACCTCAAGGATGTCGTAAAATCCAGTTTCCTTTACCATTTTGACTGAGTGTTTGTTTCAAGTGAAAATTCCTGCAAAAAATAATATTGTTAAGTCTTTCATAGTTAAGTCCCTTGCGCTCCTTCCTACCTTCGAATCACTAATCGTAATCACAAGTAATTAATTAATTGCGTCTACCAATTACTGGGTTATAAATAAAATAAAACAAAATAAGACTGCACTATAAACTTTTCTTTGTATGACTGTATTGTGATTTCTACGTGCGGAAGCGGACGAGCAACAGTAAGATTATGATATTAGCAGTCAATCTAATCTATGACTGAACCACTAAACTGATAACTGAATCGAAATGAAAATGAGGTACCCCAATTCATTTCACAATGTAATAATCACAATTACGATTTACGAAACACACTCGCTTCAACGTTCGATTCGTAATTCGTTGGTATTAAATAAAATATTTTAAGCATTTGGCATTGGCAACTTTGAAAATTCGACTACTCTAGATCGAGAGTCCAGAAAGGCACTAATTCTAAAATTCCTAATGCCTAATACTTTTGTCCGGATTACGATTATCACTTAAGGTCAAGGGTTACTACCTCTCTTGGACTCTATTTTACTTGAACAAGATACTAATTTTGACCTCTATTTAGTATTTCAATGACTCACTCATCAGTGATGACTCATCCCTCAACTACTGACTACATTATTCCCAAAAAGTTTTTCAATTCAGTCCTAATTTTTGCTTACCTTCCGGTGAATGAAATTCTAATTCTCTCAGTCAGTAAATTTTCTTTAAAAATTTGTGTTCGTAAGCTATTTGGTTGGAAGCAAAGGGTTGTTCTTGAATTGAAGATTGTGGAAAAGTTAAAATTTAATAATTATGAAATTGAATGAGACTCGAAGTCGAACACCTCACCGCTCTAAAGTGTACGATGAAAAGAAAGTTCCTTTGGTTTCCACTTGGCAAACTCGGGCTTCCAGAAGCTTCCTCGTTCGTTCGCTCTACGTTTACGTCACGATCACGACACTCGAGAAGCCCATGGAAAAATTACACAGGTACAGGCTTTAGGACTATTGGCACTTGCATTGCATTTTGCATTCACATGTCTTTGGCATAGGAGCTCCCTCCCAGTTCATTTTCCACCCCATCCGTGTCCATCCTCAATTTTTAACTAGAATCCCGCGAGTATCAACTTTGACCAAACTCATTCCACGTGGACTCCAAATTATATCAAATTAGGCTAAAGTGACCACGGAACTGACCACGAGTTCCAATTCCAAGATTCGTAATTTGATGCATGCTTAATGCTTACCAAGAAAATTAATGACCCTCCGAAAGTCAGTTTCTAGTCAACACCCAATGAATTTAAATGTTATGCGTATGCTAGGAATCAGATTACAAGTTATAATTTTATTTTGGGAACAAAAAACCAAAGTACAGTCATACTTAAAATAACAATAACAATCTTAATTCTACAATGTAGGATAGGAATATAATAAAAATTCAACTTTTGCCTGGAATTTATGCCAGGAAAATACTCAAATCATTCTGGAGCAAACTGTCATAATATTAAGGCTCCCACATTTCTGATCCATCAACTACTGTCTTATTCGCAGTAGTATCAATATCAGGGGAGAGAGAAACATTGCCAACGTGGACTTGGTCAGGAGCTTCTGGGTATATTTTGGTAAGGACTGACTGATCCATATCCAGCGGTTTGGGATCCTCATTCATAACCTGACCATTGTTAACTTCATGAACATTTAAATTTAAACTAGAATTTATGGTGGGAATATGATTTTCTTCTTTTCTTTTCTGCTCTACAGATTTCCACTCTCGCATCAACTTTGACATGTAAATTTTCTCATCACGCTTTGAAATTGCGGGTAGTGAAATTGCTAGTTTAGGAAAATGATTCATATTAAAAACTATATTCTTTGTTGCTTCATTAAATCCAACGAAGAAAGGTGGACATTTTTCGGGTCCGAATTCTGCAGGGTTATACTGAGGCTTGACTTTCACATCCTGTCTTCCTCGTTTCGGCCTTGGTGGAATTGAATTAGTGCTGTCACTTTCAAACAATCTTTTACGGTGCCCACGCTTCTTGTGTTCTTCATCTTCCAGTTCGGGAAAATGAATACTCACGCAATGAGAAACCAAGCCAGCATAACAGCGGGATACATTTGATACCTTTGGGCACCAACGACATTTTACCCAAAACGGTTTCTCTACATGGTCACTATGCAAGTCTTGATAATGACGACGAAGAGAGCCCTTTTGGATATCGTCCAAACAAACCCAACAACGCGAGAGATTTTGTCCCTCTAAGCAGTTCTGAATTTCAGATATGGTCTGGTGCTGGATTGTACACTTTTTGCAATACTTGATCTTCTGCAATTCTTCAGAAGTTCCTAACATAGAGCTGTCCCGTACGTTATGAACTTTTTCCAAATGTTGAAACAGCATTATGTACCCCCTGAATTTCTGGGAACAAATCTTACACTGCAGGTGCCCCTGCCGAAGAATTTTGATATAGCTCTCTGTTTTCTTCACGGGGGAATCGATTGACTTCTGTTTCTTCTTCTTTTTCTTCATTGCAGAAAGAGTTTCATTCATAAATTCGGAACCTGTCAAGAGGCCGATTTTAAAAGAATATTAGCTTGACTTACTAATAGCTACTTATTTTAGTATTAGGGTCATAGGTCATAGTAACAGTTATCGATTTTATCATACCAGCGGCATTGCTTCCTGAAGAAGAAGGAATTGGGCTGCTTGGCTTCTCTTCCAAAATTTCCCGTTTCAAAACCTTTCTCTGAGTCAATTTTGCAAATTCACAAAATCTTAAAGTTTCAATAGCAGAAAATACATCATCTTCCTCACTCTCTGAATAAGTCAGCTTCCCAGTGTAGGCAATATTCAGGAGTGTGTCCATTGTTTTCTTGCTAATGTCTGGCAAAATTACCGTGATTATACGTGAATCTTGCTGCGAAACATAGCAGAAAATGAAAAATTACTCTCCAACCATAAATAGTTAAATCTAAGTTTATTTAGTATAAGCATACTAGTAGACTGACCTGATCTTCAAACATGGACTGCAAAAACGGGGAGACCGCTGCAAGGACAATGCGATGGGCACCGATTTGTCCGTCCATCATCGATAATACAGTATCCACAGTCCGACTAGATTCCGTCGCAACCACATGTTCGAGTACGTGACTTCCTTTCAACTTTATTGTTGTGTTATCCTCTACAGAAACAGACACAGAAAGTCAATTTTTTATATATACGCTTTACTGTGGTTTTATTATCAAATCTTTTCCAAAAATTAAGTAAATTCAATTATTTCGTTTGCAATTTGCTTACCTGAATTGATCTCAAACTTTAAATAATCTGGCACCACGAATGAAGATGATGGTGGGTACGACAGTGACACTGGTTCAGCCTGGAGAATTTCGTTGAAATTACAGTCAACACTTGACTTTAGCTTTAGTTGTTCTTCCAAATCCAAGCTAGCCAGACTTGCGGTTTTTGTGGTATGAGCCGGACATTCCGGAATTTCCGGTGGAACTTCAAGATCATGCATTGCAGGTGTAGGCTGCTGCACGTCTCCACACATATTCTCAAAATATAAAACTCAACTGAAACTGAAAATCAAGATGCTGCATTAATTAAAACAAAAGAGAGTAGAAGACGCGGCGTCTTAAACCCTTCTCGGGTTGGGACTATCTGTCCTTTCGTCCGTTTCCGTTTCGTTTCCCTCTTCTCAAATCCAAAAGAAGATGCGGAATCTTGGGTTGAAGTAGCAAGTGAGAGAAGTTTCTTTCCCTCCCATTCTCCGCTTCTGTACAAGTGCTTTGGGCAAACCGCGCCATGAAAAAAACAAACGGAGTAATCACACATGCAGCAGCAGCAGGTACTCGGAGATCCGACAGCGACCTTTCTTGAAGTCCAGAAGTCTGAGGCAATAAAAGATAATTATAAAATCTTGATAAACCAAAGGACAAGGACAGACAGCCCCTGGCGAGGAAAGGAAAGGATTTTCAGATAACAATTCTAAATATGCATGCATTAGCATTAAGTATTCAGACTTGAGGTTGTGGTTGGGTTCGCGGTTGCTTCCGTTTTCGTTGAAATTACTTCTGTTGTCCCCCATCGGCTCGGATCAGTCTGGGATTGGGCTAACTCGTTTTCCGGATTCAAGTACACTCAATTTTCAAAGGGTCACTTCACACCATTCAGAACAGCAGTTTCGCTTTGAAATTTTTCTATCTCCAGAACTAAGTATGTCTGTCAAACTCCTCGGGAGTCGGGACGGGACTATGAAAATTCTATTGTTATTTTTAGTATTTGAACAACAAGTCGATACGATGCAAAAAATTACAATGAATATATCACGAATTAGTATCACACGGTTCACCGGATTTTATTTTAGCAACCCAAATGGGCAGGGCGGCGTAATGAGTTCAACATTGATTATCTATGCAGCTTTTGCTAAATGTTAAAGTAAGGCCAATTCAACTCGAAACGGCAGTGTTAATGTATTGTATTACAAAAGAATTGATTCCATTCTTACTCATATCCCTAACTAGAGTACTAGAGTCTAACTAATAATATAATTTCCGAGTTTGTTATTTCGGAATAAAATATAAAATACGATTTCCGAGCTTAAATTGACTCGACTGATACATCCAATAGCGCCTTAATAGTTTGCCTAATGTAATTTCACCCCTAGTCGTACAGAATAATTAACATTTATCAAGTTACACATTTTTAAATATTGTACTCGCTCATGGGTGTAATCACAATTCGTACTTTTAAAGCGTCGTGATGAGGCCCAACAAGGAAGCATGATTTTGATGTACATTGACAATTTCTTTCCGACGTAGAATCCGAAGATGATTCACAGCTATCATATGCTTCTAAATTATTTAGACTACACGTTGCACATTTTATGAGTTCTCCATAAGGGAGCAAATCATCAATGTTGAGAATTTTATCTCTTCCAGAGAAAACATAATTTCTTCTAACAACAGTCCTCACATGTTCCAACCCATCGAGGTAGCCAGCTATTAGAATCCCAATTTGAACACGAACATCATCTTCCTCATCGCTTTTGCAAAGAACAGAAAGACGAACAGTTTTTCTTGCATATTCTGGGCATTCCTGGGTCCCCTGGGGAAATAATGCAAGAAATCAAAATATATTCGATACCTTTGAATTTAACATAATTAATATGTAGGCAATAAACGTACCTGCCAATTGATCAAGATGCTCTTGTTAAAACAAACACCTTTCGGATAAAGATCCACAACCCATTCCATAGGCCTTTCTGCAAATTTTTCCGAAAATGACAAAGGAGTTGAAAAGACTAGAGTTTTTGATTGGTAGTGCTGAACAGCCTTAAAATTCTCGACAGACATGCAAACGCTCCATTTGTCCGTAGAGTAGAGCCGTGGAACAAATAACTTTGTTCGAAATGGATGTGTTGCCACTCCCTCGAACATTTGCTCTTCCGCACCTAGTAGATTCATGATTTCAAGATTAACGATAATAGTAAGGAATTCATAGAATCAATATAAAATTAACTCGATACTTACCAATAGTATGGAAAGACATGGCAGTTCTCATTTGTTCCATGAGATATTCTTTATATTTCTGGGTCAGAGGGGAAAGAATCATTTCAGCGATTTGCCTGGATGACATCATTGGAAATCTAATGCAAGCCATCGATACTTGGACAATGTGACCCATTTTTTCTTCTGCCTCAGCATCATCGCCTGAATACTTGGCCCTTTGACAACACACCCAATAGTCAATGCATCTATAAAAATATGATACAAATTAAATTAGCATGAATTCTCATTAAACTGAATTTCTTTCCTGAGTACTCACTGATAAAGAGTAAACTCATCGAACACAACAATGTCATCATCCAACAAAATAGATCGTAAAAGCTCTAACTCCAAGTATGCAAAATCTTCCGCCTTGGCAATTTCTTCAAAATTCCATTTAATAAAATCCCTACAATCCTGTAAATGAAAAATGAGAACACACTGTTTAGCAACCTTTACCAATGACGAAAGGTAGAAGAAAAGATTAGTTTACTTTAGCCACTTTGTCGTGCCCACAATTGCAAGTGTACTGATACCAGTGAATGAGTTGACTGTTAGCTGCAGCTGCAGGGATGTGATTACTCATGTAGTCTAAACAGAGCCCAATCAGGTCCTATAATCATAATTAAATTAGTATTTCCAAAGAAATGTTCACTTGCGGAAGAGGAGTTTGCTCACCTTAACGTTGTATTTATCAGCAAGAGTGAGTAAATGAATGACACTCAAGAGTTCCAATTTAATTTGTCCAGTGTATAAGTATTTTAAAAAGTACTCAAAGGTTTCTGCACATTCAGGTGATTCTTTGAGAATGATTCTGCTTTCCTTTGACTCGCACCAATTTGGATTCATGAGCATCACCTGTCCAAAAATTAGGAAATGCACGTCAATAAGCATCAGAAAGAAATCATCAAGACGTAGTAAGATTAATATTATTTCCTTACCTGAAACACGTCAGAAGAAGCACAAAGAATAAGGCGATGAGC